>CM029016.1:41958497-42200942 GCA_016801055.1 Panax notoginseng | reverse complement strand
ATTCAACGGTGGTACTTCACCAATGACGACAAGTTTCGATTAATAACGTAAGAACGTTAGTATGCCGTGAAGAGAAAGAAGTTGGTAAAAACGATGTAAATTATAACGTAAGCCGGAACCAATAATAACAAATCTAATACATGATTAGATTGAGAAGAAGAGTAAGATTCATTAGGAACCATGTATGTTCATTCATGACCTAATGTGGTATGTTATGTGGTTATGTGTTGTAGAGACTGTAAAGACTTAAAAAGAAAGTAATTTTATTGTAGTAGACGCTGAATGAAAGTTTTCTTAACGCTTGTCTAACCTTCGTGTTAGCCAGATTTTCTGTGATTCATGTTATGAGACGCATGAATGGTTTTAAAGAAAGGGTCGATGCCAATTTTAACTTGGCTAGACTAATCTTGAAGAATTGATTGATTTATTTACAAGTCTTTCACTATAGAATTGATAACGCTATCCTACGCCAATTATTTGGTACGGATTCAAGGTAAGCTTGAGTATGAATAAACAAATATATTTTACATCGATTATTCGATGGGCACGCGAGGTTGCCATAACTTAAACGTATATACGTTTAAAGGATGTAGTGTTGATCAACATAGAGTACTATAGGCTGATCACCTAGAAGTGCTCGTAAGCTATACCGGACTTATAGACTTAGTGTCGGGTTGTCCTTTTCAAAGAAATTATGAAATGCTCATGGTCTTGGACCAGAGTTTTGATGTTTTACTGAATATTGTCATTGTAAAAAGTTTTGAAGGAAAAGAAGTGCTATTTTGAATTATTGATAGTACTTCATAACTATTGTTCAGTTATCGAAGATATATGATTCCTATGTTTCAAGCATGTCGTTTAAATGAAATTGTTATACTTGATGAGCTTGTTATGCTCACTCTTGCTTGAACCATATGAATGCAGCTAAGACCAAACGGACTGAAGGATCCGACAAGGATAAAGGGAAGGCAAAGGCGAACTTGTAGATTACCTATGTAATAATATGTTTGAAATGATAATATTTGATATTATGATAAGAACAAATGTAATGGTTATAAAGAACCTGGGGAATGGTAATATTGTTTTAGAATATATATAATATATATATATATATATATATATATATATATAAATATAATATATATATATATATATATATAAGACATATTCTTTCTTTTGAGGATTTTCAATTGAATGTATTTGTGAACTGTAGCACCGTGTAGCATCATATATCGGGTTGGAAGATACCCGGATTTGGGGGCGTCACATACTCTACCAAATGTTATCGGGAGGAATTAACACTTTGAATAAATTCACAAATTCACACGGGTGAACAAGCATTCTATCACATATATAGAATTTATTCAAGAATATGAACAAAAAAAGAGTCCAAATCAACTGGGTCATATGCACAATAAATATAATTTTACCATTAACAGATCCAAATCATGGATATATAAGCTAAAAATAAAACAACACAAGAAATTCAAATTATTCAAGAATATGCACAAGGAATGAAGGAAAGAGAGAGAAGGAGAGAACCTGAAAGCTGTGTTTTGTCAAATTCTTCAAGAATATGGCGCCGGAGTTGACGTCCAGGTTGGAGTTGCTGGAGCTGACGTCCGTTCAGAGGCGGAGATGAGTCGCGATTTGGGGACTGGGGTTTTGGCTTTGGGTTAGGGGCTTAGCTGCGTAGGACTTAGTAGTTAGGGCATAGGCAAGCCAGAGAGTGAGATTTGAGGCACTGAGAGATCGATCGATTAGATCTGAGAAACTGAGGTCTGAGAGATCGTTCGATTTTGAGTAGTGAGAGATGAGAGTTCTATTTGGGTTTTGAGTTTTGAGTGAGAGAGTGATAGTCGAGAGTCAATAGTCTGTGAGTTCGAGATTTGGGTCTGGGCTAGTGTGCTAAGATTAAGAGTTCATATTATTATTTTAAGTTTAAGGCTTTATTCGGTTATTCGGTTAGACCGAATAACTCAAAATTGAAACCCGTATTAACTAACTGTAAACTGTAAATAATTTCGGATATAACCGAATTGTTAAAAATAACCGAATTATCAGAAAATTTCGGTTATTCGATTATACCCGTTTTTTTCTCAGTCCTAGGCAGGTTTTCAGGGGCGGTTTAAGGTTTCGTGTGAAGAGAACTACATCTGACCACCTAGGTTTATTTTTATTTTAGGGTTTGATTATTGTGTAAATTTATGAAAAATTATATTTAATTCGACATTGATGGATTATTAACTATTAAATATTTGAAAGTTATTAATGTTCTGTTTACTTATTTTGAAATTTGTTATACTTTGCATGTGACTTCTTGTTCCTATTAATATTCAGGAAGGGAGCGTTACAAATAGAGTGATAAAATTTCTATTAAATGTATGGCAAATAGTTCACATAACTAAGTATAAAGCAAAGTGATATTATAGGTCTAAATATAAAAGTTCATATAGTGATAAAAAAATGTTAACTTTTCTAGTGCTCAATACAGTGTAGCATAAAGGTGATTTAAGGCAAGATTTACATAGTAATGTAAAAACAATAGAGAGAGAGAAATATGTATATTAAAAAATTTTATTTTTTATTAAAATGAAACTCTTTTTATAAGACAAGAGGTAATATTATTCTTTTATCTTTTTTATTTTTTAAAATTGATCAATTAAATTCAATATTATCTTTAATAAATAAATAAAATTAAATATAAATTATGTTTGTCCTAAGATATAAAATTTAATAAAAAAATATAAAAAAATTATTTGTGCAGTAATTGTCAATGAAATAGAAAAAGAAAAAAAATTGTATGTAGTATTCAATAAGTTGGCTATAATTTATCTAAGTGGGATCTTTTGGACTTTTGTAAATGTAATATAGTCATTGTACAAATATAGTCATTGTACAACTAATCATTGACTTATTGTTTGCTGTTAAATCGGATGAAATGAGATTAGGTGAAAAATTAAAAAAAACTACAAATGGTAACTTGGTGATTTTTAAATCACAAATATTTATAATACTCATCAAAAATTACATTTAACCCTATAAATAAAAGGACAAAGATACTTTAGCATTTTAATTCGGCATGGTTAAATGAGTATACTCCTTATGTTCCAAATTATTTGATTATTATTAATTTTTGAAAATCAATTTGAAATATTTTCAACTCAAAATTAGGACGACTCATTAAAAATTATAAAACAATAAAATTCACAATGAGTAATATTTTTTTAGATATTTTACAATATTAATCATTTTATAGATTAAAATTAAAAGAATCCATATTAATTTTGGGTTTTAGAATCTCTTGAGTTGACTTTAAAAAGTCAATAATAATTAGAGGCCTAAATATGGATTAATACAGTGAACTTTTAATTTTTTTTTTCCACTTTGAAGATTGTCTTTTCAATTTTTTTAATTAAGGGATTAAACTTTTAATTTTCTTCCACTTTGGGGATTGTCTTCTAAATTTTTTCAATTAGGAGATTAAACTTTTAATTTTTTATGATTACGTCTAATTTATAGTGTTACGTCAAAAAATTGATAACATGACAGCGACACGTGACTAAAAAAATACTTATGTGTAATACTAAGTCTCATTTTAACATTTATTCAAAAAATATTTTGTACCAAAAAGGGTAAATATAGGACCATTATTAATTTTAAAAAATTATTATTATTATAATTTTAATATAAAACCATTATTATTTTTTAAAGTAAATTTAATGATAATTTTACTCTTTTGGTCAATTTTTAATTTTTTTATATTTTTTTTATAAATTTAATTTTTTTAAATTAAATTTAATAATAGTTTTTTTAGAAAAATTAATAATGGCCTTATATTTTTCCTTTTGGTACACAAATTTAAATGAATACATGTTAAAATGAGACTCAATATTATACATAAGTATTTTTTAGTCACGTGTCGTTGCTATGTTATCAATTTTCTGATGTGACACTATCAATTTAGACGTAATAAGAAAAATTTAAACGTTTAATCCTTTAATAGAAAAAATTGAGAAGACAATCTCTAAAGTGAAAAAAAGAATTAAAAGTTTAATATCCTGATTGTAAAAAGTTTAGACGACAATCTCCAAAGTGAAAAACAATAAAAAAAAATTAATCTCCTAATTGAAAAAAATGAGAAGACAATCTCCAAAGTGAAAAAACATTAAAAATTCAGGATAATAATCCATATTTAAGCCATAGTAAAATAATATGGAACAAAAAGAGTACTATATACTTCCTTCATCCCTATTTAAATAGCGTTTTAGAGCTTCTATCATATCGCTAAATATATGAAGGTTTAGAAAATTTAGGATAATTTGCCATTATTTTTTCTAAACTTTATATACCAATTTTCTAGACTCTCTCTCTATTTATTCAACCTTCTAAGAGCATTAACAACAGTTTTCCTAATCAACTCTCTATCCCCAATTTTGAAGAATACATTAACAAATCATTATTTAACAGTTTTCTTATCCTTTTTTGACTATCTATTTTAATCCATATATAGGATTTTACTCCCTAGTGTAAGAGAGTTAAAAGATCGTTCTTTATATATACAAAATGACATTTTACACCTTCATTTAAGTGGACAACTCATCCATCATACATATTTTGATATTTTTTTACTACTTCATTTTCAAATTATAAACTTAATATTAACTTATATTTTATGAATTAATTTCAAACGTATTCAAATTTAAAATTGATATAAATTTATTTAATTTATGTCAATATAATTATAAATATTATAATTGCAATAATAATTATAAAATTTATTATTTTCAAAATTTAAATGAATCATATTAAATTTAAATTTAAAAATATCACAAATTAACTTTTCAAAAGTTAATATTGATCGTACGTACATTTGCAACTACAATCCATTCAATACTCACTTCATAAATTACTTAAAATTTAAAATAAAATAAAAATTATTTTACAGTGAAATATAATTGATAAATTAAACTCTCTCTTTTATAAATTATAAGATTATTATTAATTTGATGTTGACTATTGAAAATTTTAACTTTTAACTTTTAACTTTTAACTTTAAAATTTTAAATTTCATTATTTAAGGAATATATAAGGAACTTGTTGCGTACATAGTGAAATAATTGAATCTCTATTTTGCAGAAAGAGCCAAATAACACTGCAGAGTAGGGATAAAAATAAGGAAACTGTTGTGAATGCTTTAATTACTCCAATATCCAGGTTTTCACTCCCTACTTTTTCTCTCCTCTTTTTTCTCCCTATCTCACTTTTTCATCTCTCTACTTCATCAATTTCAAATGTTTTCATCTCTTCCTATTCTAAAATTAATTATGGACTTTATTTTTTGTTTTCTCCAATATTTTTGCCTTCATATATGGGTGCATAGTAAAAATTCAATCTTTTCATAGAGTTTTTGTTGTGCTAACATGGATTACAAAAAAAATCTCAATCTTCTTCTAAAGGAGGAACAATTCACCTATATCTCCATAATAACTAAGTTGTATCAGAATTCTCTAATTCTTCGATTAATGGAGAAGCGATTAGATCAAACCTTAGTTGAGTTTCGCCATTATTGTTGAAGATATTTTAATAAAATAATATTTTATTATGGCTATTATTAATTATGAGTTGGCAGTTTATATTTACTATAAGAAAAAACCTTAATCCTGACGGAATATTCCGTCGGAATTAATCCTATTCCGTCGGAATAAACTTATCTCCAAGGGAATATTTCGTTGGAAATTCCCTCGTATATATAGGTGTCGGAGTTAAGGTCGGTCGAGATGTTCGTGTTAGGTTCATATAAATCAAATTACATAAACGAAGCGGAATTGCGATAAATCGGAATTTAAAATTTATACAAATCATACCTTGATCATCCTTTGTGTTCAATTATCAATTCTACACAAAGTGAATCAGATTCACACCCTTGTAAAAATGAGCTTCCTCACACTACAAGAAAAAGGATTAAGACCAACGAAATTATCTTCGACGGAATAATATCTGTCAAAATTAGGTTAAAGCCGACGGAATAATACGTCGAAGATAATTTCCTCGTAAATTTTTTAATTATGATGGAATTTAGTCAAAAATAACACACACACACTTTGGCACCAGTTTTCCCGCTAGGGCCAATGGTAATTTCGACGGATTAGGCTTCATTTTCGACGCATATTCTGTCGTAGATAAATTAATTTCGAGGGACTTAGTTTCGACAACCATTCCGTCAGAATTACGAAATAAAACCTAATCAGATCTTCATTTCGCCTTCAGCATCTTCATTTCCTTATTTTCTTTTTCTCACCTTTTTTGATCTCTCTATCTCTCTCTCTAAATCGGCTAACCCCCGTCGTGTCTCTGTCCTCTGATCTCGTTCTCCGTCGGCACGACCTCATCGGCGGTGCTATTGTTGCGCCACCACAACGAACTTAGTTCTACACTGGCGGATTTGGGGGATTTCAAGGTATTATCTAAATTGTTTTCAAAAAATTTCTGACAAAGGTTGAATTGGCTAGATTTAATTGGTATTTATTTTATCCAAGATTCATGGCTAAAATATTTTATTTTATCAGTTTCAATTTTATCAGCTAAATTATTTTTATCCCTGTTTTGAAGTTGGGTTTGCATGATGTCCAAAATTTAATCTTGATCAATTGGGTTATCAAATTGAGTTTGAATTGTGTTATCAAGTCGGGTTTGCTGTTATGAAGTTGGGACTAAATTTGGTAATAATTTTGGAACTGATTTTGGGACTCAATTGGGACTGATTATGTGTTAATTGATATTGTTCGGACTGATTTTGGAAATCAATTGATACTGATTATGTGTGAATTGATCATGTTGTGACTTATTTTGGGACTGATTATGTGTTAATTGGTAATATTAAGACTGATTATGTGTTAATCTATCATGTTGGGATTGATTTTGGGACTGCTTTTTGAACCGTCTTACTGATGTTGAGAATGCCTTAGTATTGTATGAATTTTTCTTGCAATTGTTGTCTGCATCTTGCATGTGTATATGGACTTGGAATTTACTTTATTTTAAACTAAGTAAATGGTGCTGATGTTGAGAACGTCTTACTTGTTTTTGAATGTGATATTTGATATTTCTGACGGAATTCCCAATGGAATATCTATCAGAAATCTTCAATTGCAAAATTTGTGGACCTTGCAAGTATATTTATGCATTATTTAATTAGTTTCCTAATATTAAAATAAACTAAGTACCATTTACTTAGTTTATTAGTACTAAAATAAATTAATTGATATAAAATTATTTAACGAAAATAAATTATAATTATAATATAATGCAATACAAAATAAATTAAAGAAAATAAAATAAAACTAAATCAAATAACTTAAATCAGATCTAATATATAAATAAAATTAAATTAAATATATTTATTTAAGTAATATATTATAATACAAATAAAATAAATTAAAATTAATAATAAATTAAAATAAAAGAAAGGTAATATTATAAATAATATAATATTTAATTATATAAAATAAAATAAAATAAATTATATATAATTAATTAATATAAATAATATAATACAAATAAATAAATAAAATTCAATTCTAAAATTTGGAGGCCCTCCTCCATGTTTATATATTAATTAGTTTTCCAAAATTAAAATAAACTACGTACCATTTACTTAGTTTATTAGTACTAAAATTAATTAATTAATATAAAATTATTTAATGAAAATAAATTATAATAAATTAAATAATATAATATAATGTAATACAAAATAAATTAAAGAAAATAAAATAAAACTAAATCAAATAGCTTAAATCAGATCTAATACATAAATAAAATAAAATAAAATAATTAATATTTATTTAAGTAATAAAATATAATATAATACAAATAGAACAAATTAAAATTAATAATAAATTAAAAGAAATTTAATATTATAAATAATATAATATTTAATTATATATAATAAAATAAATAAATTATATTTAATTAATTAATATAAATAATATAATACAAATAAATAAATAAAAATTAATTCCAAAATTGGGAGGCCCTCCTCCATGTTTATATATTAATTAGTTTCCCAATATTAAAATAAACTAAGTACCATTTACTTAGTTTATTAGTACTAAAATTAATTATTTAATATAAAATTATTTAATGAACTAAGTAGCATTTGCTTAGTTTGCCACAATTTGCAATAAACTCAATAATACGCGTTGTTCAATCTTCAATACACTCGATGGGTTGTTTAGTTTGACTTTATTTGACCTCAATAAACTCAATAGATATAATCAATTACGACAATGCATTTTATAGTACATATATCATTCCATTAACGTGCAAATATGTTGATCGCCTTAGTTGAGCTGACTAAATGTTGTTCGACAGTAGTTACAAGGTGTAGGAACAACTTAAGTTGGCATCAGCACTATGCAACTTACCAGTCAATTCATTGTGAAGAAAGCATTAACTGCATTGGCTTTCTGTACAATTCATCCCGACAAATACATTTTGGGACATTTATAAGTTCCCCTTCTCCACTTAATCTTCTTACTTAAAAGTATTATAACTTTTATTCTTTTAAAATAGAAAGTTAATAAATTACAATGAACTATATAGGAATGAGCGAAGAAGAACAACTAATTAACCAGTCAATTCTAGAACTTGCGATTAGGATTCTTGAAAGTTCTAGAGGTCTTGAGCGGGCAACGAATACCGTAACGAGTGAAAAAAAGTAAGGTGAAAAATACTCTAACCCGTCACCACATTTTATGGGTACAAGGCAATTCTTTATGTGATGCGACGACTTAGAGTATTCTCCACCTTCTGTTTTTTGCCCTCTTTGTGGTATTAGTTGCCTGCTCAAGACCTCTAAAACTTTCAAGAATTCTAATCGCAAGTTCTAGAATAAACCAGTTAATTAGTTGCTAAGCTTTGCTCAATCGTATATAGTTCATTATAATTTTTAACTTTATATTTTAAAAGGATAACATTTGTAATAAGTTTACTTAGGAAGATTAAGTGGATAAAGAGAACTTACAAATGTCCCAAAAAGCAGTTGCAGGGACGGATTGTGAAGAAAGCCAAGGCAATTAATGTTTTCTTCACACTGAGTTATGTTGATGCCAACTTAAGTTGTTTCTGCACTTTGTAACTATTGAAGAACAACACTTTGCCAGCTATATAAGGCGGCTTGCATATTTGCATGTTAATGGAAGGATCATATATGTACTATACTTTGGAACTTAGAAACCTTTTTGACATTCACTCATTAGTAGTGAATGTCGAATAGTCCCCAGTTTGGGACTGTTACGGGATGTTATGTCTCTCACTTAGGTCGGTGCCAAATACGAAACGGTATATTTTTTGACTATTGAGGATTTTTCGGCTATTATCTCTACATGTTCTTTGAGTGGATACTTAAAGTTATCTTAATCTATTTCGTGTACTTGGAGACCATAGGGAGGTGCTGTCGAAATTTACTTGAAACAGATGAAACGTGCTCAAT
Source organism: Panax notoginseng (assembly GCA_016801055.1). Classification (NCBI taxonomy): domain Eukaryota; kingdom Viridiplantae; phylum Streptophyta; class Magnoliopsida; order Apiales; family Araliaceae; genus Panax; species Panax notoginseng. Next base: position 42,191,449 of record CM029016.1, on the reverse strand, counting down.
GTGTTGGCTTTAGTGAGGAGATGCATACAGGAACAGGATAGAAGCTATACCCATGTAATTCATGCATGGACTACATACATAAATATCCCTGTATTGAATGTGTCTTTTGTTCAATTCAAGATGGCAGTTGATGACTAGCCTGGGACCACCATAAGAGTTCACCAGTTTCGCATAGTCTCCAATTTAGCATGGTAAGCTATGTGTGCGTAGTGGGAGGCTGAAGATTTCAAGAAGAAGTCTGAGCAGGCAAAGAAGAATCGTGCCAAGCTCCGCATAGTACACACAACTGGCTCACAGTCTCTTGAGGAGGCGAAGACGATAAGTGTAATGTATTTAGATGTTTAGTCATCAAATTCTCACACGAATAATCATTAACTATTTTATGAATGTATTTACTAGGCCTTAGAGAGGACCTTGGGTAGAGCTTCGACCATGTTAGAGTTCTGGGATAGGGCCCATACACACCTAAGGAGGTGCGTGCTTTGTCTCAGGCTGCATTAGTTATACGGGTAAAACTAATCTTACCTTTAAGTAATCTCAATATTCAAAAAATAAAATAAAATGATATAATTAACTCACGTATACAATATAAATTACAGGACCGATTGCAGAAGTTTCGAGACTAGCGTATAGCTGAGTTGGATGCTGCTAGGGGGATTCTGAGCCGTTAGATTCCACCATCCCCATTCCCCAGATTTAGTTATCCCGAGATGAGGAGCTGAGACTATGGGTCGAGTCTCAGGATCCCCCTACTAGTAGTACCAGCTAGTATCGAGAGGCGGGCCTGCCGATGATACCTGCATATACACTACCTGGAGGTAATAATATTCTTTATGTTTCACGGAATTCTCATAACTTATCATAACTTATAAATTATTGACGATAGCCAAGTTATATATATTTTCTCAGGATCTAGCCAGCGCCAGCGTTCGAGAGCATCCATTGGACCATCTCATACGGGCGCTGGCTTGGACAACGATTTATTTCAGAGGCTAATAGCGGCGATGTCAAATAGGTTCCATACCGATCCGGCTTTTCTTCGTCAGCAATTTCCTAGCAGGTCTTGTCTTCATCAGCTCGTTTAGGAGGTTCTAGCTGGGGCCTCCGAAGAGAGTACGGGCCTACCGCGGGAGCAATTCGACGCGTTGGGTAGCGAGATGCTCCGAATGGTGGTTACCCTCCTAGAGCAGACTTTTCATCTGCCCCCGTCTACTCAGGTATTCTGCATGTTTATATTATTTTCATTTAACAATATCTTTTTAATTCTCACATACATACGGATTAATGATTTTTATTTTTAATTCTATCAACAGGGTGACGATGGCGAGGGGACTGGCAATGGCGATGGCGAGCGGGGGGATGACAATGTTGATTTTCATACACCAGAGCAGCATCGTCGTCCACCTCCTCCTGATGATGATCCTCATACTAGTTTATAGTTTATTTGTACATATTATAGTCTAGATGCATCTGTAAAAGTGTTGTAAATCATATTGTATATAATTTATGGAACAATAGATTATATTTGAAATTGTTGATGAGTTAGTAGATTATTTATAATTGTTAGCTTATATATATGTCATTGTTAGCTTAGTTGTTGATGATGAGATTGATGATGCAAGTTTATATATATAAGTTTTTAGCGTTATGCTGAATGACTGGAATATATTACTGTTATTGGGCTGAAACAGGTTGTAGGTACAAAAAAAATGGGTTTAAACACCTGGAAATTGAAATTTAAAAAATTTTATTTTAAAAAAAATTATGTTATTTTCGACGGAATAAGGTATGCCCGACAGAATATCCGTCGGAAATAGGGTTTTCCAAAATTAGGCAAAAAACAAAATGTAAGTATAATATTTTTAAAATAACACAATTTTTCGTCGGAAGTTTGCATTTACAACCGAAAATTCAGTCAGAGATAATCCTGACTTATTTTTAACGAACCAATTATGTCGTAAATATTCCCTCGAAGATAGACTATCTACGACGGCAATCCGTCGCAACTAATTCAGTCAAAAATTACATGGTTTTCGACGGATTTTATTTCTGACGTGTGTAAATACGACAGGATTTTCGATGGCATATTCTCTCGCAAATAATATATTTTCGACGGAATAAGCTTAAATCCAACGGAATATTCTGTCAAAAATAAGCCTTTTTCTTGTAGTGTCAAGTACAAGTTCAACTCCAAGTCCTTCGTGCTACCCTTGAATTCACCAGGTTAGATTCCTTCCTTTGATCAACGTTAGTTACCCAAGCATTTGGCCTCTAGAGGTGATCCACCAAGGAAGAATATGTATTCAAGAAGATGAGTGTATGCCTAAACCCTAGTTTCTATCTCTATAGAAAATATACGCACTCTCCCAAATTTTGGAATAAAATGTTTGTGACTTGTGTGTCTCCCATAATAAGATTTCTCTTATTAATAGATTTAGATAACCCTCCTAAACTAGAGTTTTTATTTTAATTAATCAAACTCCTTTAATTAATTATATTCCTAATCCAACTAGAAATAAATGAGAGTACTTTTATTAATTAATTCTCAAAAAAATTTAGAAATTAAGTAATAATAATAATAATAATAATAATAATAATAATAATAATAATAATAATAATAATAATAATAATAATAATAATAAGACTGCTCTTATTAATTTATATTTAATATTACCAAAATATTAAATAATAAATATTAAGCTATTTAATTTAATCTATCACCATAGATTAAATTGAATATACTTAACTTATTATTACGATTATGCCATTTTTTTCTTAAATAAATATTTTTCTTTTATGGTGTGACCCTTTAGGTTCTCAATATTAAACCGGTTGTGATTAAATTAATTAAAAGAATTCTAATCTTATTTAAATAAATAAATTTAATTATTTAATTTATTTAAATAAATAATATTTATTCTACAATAAGGTTATGCCCCCTTAGCGATCATCAACTTTTCAGATAATATAATTTTCAACATTAATCATAAAAAAACCTATGAGTAAATAGTTGCTGCACAATTCAATACTTTTACCGTACAATATCCCAATTAAATATAAGACATGAAATAACTATCAAGTCTTCTTTTATTTAATTATATGTATTTCAATTTCTAATTGCACAACTCCAAATAAAACAAATTAGAAACTCCTTTCTAATTTTATTCTACCTAGGCCAAGGATTCTTGTGTTGTCATTTATCGAATCACATAGGACATTCTCTTTTTTTTTTACTAGACGCGATAGATTCTTTGTTGATTATTCGTTATCTCCATGTATAACTTATTATAACCAAGCATATTCTTTGATATACCTTAAAGGTCTTGAGGGACATGTCAAAGTATAACTCATCATATACAATTTACTATGATGATCTCAAGTTTAAGGATCACTTGTACTACTATCACCATAGGAATTCCTATTGACAGTCAAGTAAAAATCTATTAGATATTCCTTAGCGAGCCACATTCAGTGAACTTATTCTTTAATAATCACCTACATACTTACTTTAATGTCTCCATACAAATAATTATGAAATTAATCATTATCTTCTTAAGAGCAAGCAACGTTTGTACCAATCTATCTAGATTCACCAATCCCCTTTTAGTAATCCAACGATTGGGAACTATTTTAGTTTTAAGCCATCTAAGAATTTAGATCTCATTAGCATGATCATCATCATGATTCTAAAATCATTGCTTAAAACTATTGGTTTATCACATATTATATAACAGAATCATGTAGATAAAATAAACGCCTTTAATGAATTAATTCTTTTATTAGTAAATGAATAAGATTAATACAAAGTATATATGCTTCATCATATCAAATATAATTAGCATGTGTACATACTACTTTGAATCTTCCACTTGCATTAAAGTCAATCACCACAGTATCTCATACTCATCTTCTCTAAGTGACGATCAAATTGATGTTGTGTTAAAGCTTTAGTAAATAGATATGCAATATTGTCTTGAGAATCCACATGCTCTAGGGTGACATCTCCTCTTTCAATGAATTCTATAATCAAATAAAATTACCGCAACACGTGTTTGGATTTCTTATGAGACCTGGGTTCCTTGGCCTTTACAATAGCTCATGTGTTATCACAGAATAAATGTATTGCTCCTCTAATGCTAGGAACCACACCAAGTTTAGTTATTAATTTTTTTCATCCAAACAACTTCCTTTCCAGCTTCGCTTGCAGCTATATACTCTGCCTCTGTCACTGAATCAACAACTGTTTGCTGCTTGGAACTCTTCCAACTCACTGCCCCATCGTTTAAAGAAAATACATACCCCGAAATGAATTTACTGTCATCTTGGTCCATTTGAAAACTTAAGTCTGTAAAGCCCTCTAATTTCAATTCAGACCCACGGTAAACAAGATATACATCCTTAGTTCTTCTTAAGTACTTTAGGATATTTTTCACTGCCTTCTAGTGTTCCTCTCCTGGATTTCACTAATATTTGATTGTTACACTAAGTGCACGAGGGACATCCGATCTAGTATATAACATACCGTACATGATAGATCCTATTGCGGAAGAATAAGGAATCTTAATCATACGATCTCTCTCCTCAGGTGTCTTTGGGCCGTATTTCTTGAAGAGAAGTATTCCATGGCTCATCGGCATGAGACCTCTCTTGGAATCTTCTGTGACAACTCGAGAATTCAGATATTTTTAAAAATCTTAAAATATTGAATTAATGTTAAATAATAAACCTAGACAGAAAATAAGTATTTGTGTTTGATATTTTTGGGAAGGAATTTTGAGGATTTCAAAATTCTGTGAAGGATTTAGGTAAATTATTTAGGATTAAGTGTATACGCGAATATGTTATTCATTTATGTGTTCAGAATGTGGTTAAGGGTCAAGGGTTGACCAGATAAATTTTATCAGGGTCAAACCCTAATCATATATTAAGAACGTCAATGTTCAGTTAGAAAACCCTAGCAATGGATAAGAAACCCTAAAAATCGGTTATGGAAACCCTAATTTCAGTTTCGAGAATTCAAAACCCTAATTCGGTGTTTGAAACCCAACTTTGGGAACATGGATGTTAATATAAGGTTCAAACGTTATTAAATATAACCTAATTAGGGAATACCCTAAAGATTTACTGAAAACCCTAATTGATTTAGAAAACCCCTAATTTCTTGATTTGAAACCCTAATTTATATTTAGGGAAAACCTAAGGGTTAATTTAATACTTTTAATGTTAATTAGGAAATATTAATCCTAATTTTCAAGTTATAAGTAATTAGAAAACCTTAATGTAATTACGAAATCTAATTTTTAAATTAGAAAATTATTTTTCTATTAAAAACCCTAATTTTTGGGTTGTAAACCCTAATGACCAATTTTGACCCTAATTGCTAAAATTACAATTTTAATGAGGAAATACTAATCCTAATTAGCAAGCTTTAAATTACGATTAAGAAATTTTAATATAATTAGAAAATTCTAATTATAATTTAGAAATATTAATTTTCTATTTTTGAAAACATAATTTGGAAATTCTATAATTTATTTATTTTTAAAACCTATGGGTTCAAACCCTAAACCCTAAGGGTTCAAACCCTAAACCCTAAGGGTTTGCATCAAATGACCATTTTAGAATTTAAATTGCATGGAAATGACTATTATACCCTTATGTCACATTCTTTAATTGGTAGCTTGCATATCTTGTTATAATTTTGGGTTGGTGAACCAACCTTAGCTCTAGCCCTAGCCCTAGATATGTGTCCAAAATCAGCCACAAGTTGTTAGCAAATTCATTGAATCCAATCTTATATAGATTAAAGAGAGAGAAAAGGGCCACTTTACTCTCATTTTCTCCCAAGCTCTTCTCTCTCTAAAAATTCGAAAGTGTAGAGTGAGAGAGTGAGATAAGATATGCCATGATCAGTCCATAACTATCAAAGATCAGATCCTCAAGGATCAGAATCAGAATCAGAATCAAAGCTTCAAAAGTATAAGAACCCTAAATTTTTAGAAATCATGTGATCTTATGTTATTTGTTGCAATTGGTTGTTTAAAGTTATGTATTAAGGTGTCTTTAAGTGATCTGGGTTGATAGATCATAGATCTATAACACTTAGATGCATGAATCAAACATTTTTAGAAATTTGGAAAAATTGAAAAATAAGGTCTGACAAGCAAATGTCAAAGCCTCTAGATTCTTCTGTGTTAGATGTTTATGGTGGTTTATGTTATGAATCCATAGTATGCCATGTGGTCTTTGTTCTACAACTTGAATCAGGGTCATAGCATGTCTAGATCGTACGTTACAAGCGGTCAAAAGGCATTGACCGACCACGAAAATTTGGATCTGGGTAACCTAGATTTCCCAGCAGTCGTCTGACAACATTTAGCAGGCCATAGATTGTGTTGTGTGTTAGTCGATTAGTCAAGTTATTGTTTGTTTGTTGTAGTCTGGTATGTATACTACATATTAAAGTCACCAGATCACTTAGATCATAACTAGAATGGAAGAAAATCACGGTCAAAATAACTTTGACCATCTATTGTGGGAAACTTTCTGGAAAACCCAGAAAGATAAAGAGCAAGTTTTCTGACATGGTTTGACCATGCCAGATCTTTCTCATGTGATGATGTTATTATGTTATGATGATATATACGTGTGCTATGAAATGTGTTCTACATGATCGAACCCTTATATTACACAAATCAAGCTTGAACATCAAAGATTTAAAGGCCAGGTAGCACATCACCTCGACTGTTCTTCAATTTCTGGGAAACCCAAAAATTGAAGAATAGTGTCTGACATGACTTTGATGCACTGTATTTTCTTGATTAGATGCAGGATGTCCATGAATTTGGTTTATGGTTGTAGTATTACATTAGTACTACAACTACAACACCAATACCAGTCCAGAAATCAACTAGATCATAGGATTAGGACCGATCAAACTAAGCCCCTTGCTCACTGACATGATGTTCTGGGTTTGTTGATGAACACTCAAGAACACCTATAGCGACGGGTCTGTCGCTATAGAGCCCTTTTATTAATTATTAAATTTCAAAAATAATTATTTTAATTAAATAAATCAAAATAAATGGTTTTTAATTATTAAAAATGCAAAATAAATTCCTAAAAATTATTTTACAGTTTGAAAATTTGTTTTTAATTATTTAGAGTATATTTCATAAATATTTAATATTTTTGGAATATAAATGGTATTTAATTTATTTAATTATAATATTAAATAAATTATTTTAATACATGAAAAATCATGAAAATTAATATTATGGTATAACAAAATATTTTAAGTTATTTTGAGTGACTTTTAATATTTTATGATGAAATTCATTAATTAATAAATATTAATGATAATTAGTTTATTTAATAACTATATTAAATAAATTATAGAAAAATAGAATTAATGATTTAAAAATCATATAAAAATGATTTAAGTGTTATAAAAATATTTGAAGTTATAAAATATAACTTTTGATATTTTGTCATGAAAATATTAATATATTAATATTAAAAGTAATTATCGGATAATGAATTTAATTGTTTAAAAATCATATAAATGTGATTTTAAGGTATTAAAAATACTTTGATATATTATAAATATATTATAATATTATGACATGTATTTCATTAATATTTGTTATTAAATAAATATTAATGATAAAGGAATTATGTGATATTAAATTCGTATAAATACGTTTTTAATGATTAAAAATTCACGATAAATGATATTAATGATTTAAAAATTATATTGAGCTTACGAAAAATATTTTGACTGATAATAAATTATCTTAGATAATGATTAAGTGTTTAGACAGAGTTTAATTGAACTTAAACTCGAAATTTTGTCTGACTAGACCGTCGGGATGTTAGAATTTTGCCGAATTCGACTCAGACTGTAAAAGTTTGACTTGAGGTTAAGTCGTATGTGTGTTATAGACTGATAGGGTTATGTGCTATGTGTTTAGGTTATTTTAAATAACTGTGATCATATTATTCTAATGTGTAGATCAGTATTATTTATATTAGGTCTTCGGATAAAGCTTATTATTTGCGTAACGATAATCCACGAAACAGGCAAGTTTTACTTAACTCTACTTAGAGTTGTTTCATTCATATGCTTATGGATAATCATTGCTGATTGCCATTGTAGAATTGTACTATGTACATATTGCATGTATAAGTCAGGTGTGAAAGGATGATCACCTTCATTACCATTCTGCCCAGATATATTTTTTCATATTTAATACTTGTTCAGTCAAAAGTTTGTTCGTGCTAATTCATAACTATATTGTTGAATTATAGCCAGCTTATTATTCAGATTCTTTCAATCATGATATATCGTTAATTTATTGAACTTAAACTTGCTGGGCAACTTTCATGCTCACCCTTGCTATATTATGATAAAACATTACAGATTAAGGCGAATGCTTCGAATATAAGGAAAGGTTAAAGACAGTTCCAGCTTAAAGTTAATGTGTGCGATTAGATTTGTAATAGTATTGTATGATACTAATGTTATGTGTTAGTCAAGTTATGAATTGTGTATAAGTTAAGATTACTCGATTTTGGGGAATGGTGTGCAAGGTGTATTGTATAAACAATTTATGTTTATATCTTTCGCAAATAGTAATAGTGTTAGAATGATTGAACCGGATCCGCAGTGATTCGGGACCTGGATTCGGGGCCGTCACAGTTGGTTTCAGAGCTTAAGGTTATGAACCTTAGGTAGGAATACATGAGACCAATAACCGCAGTGATTATGGTAAGATCTAACTCACATAGAGTTAGTTGGTCGGTGCGATTCAAAGACGAATCTCGGCGAGTTATAAGTTACAGAGTTCCCTAACTCTGATAATAAAGTTGAACAGTAGTGGTGAATAGATAGAGTCTAAAAGACTAATAGTGCAGAGATAGGAGATCGTAAAACAAAACGATCAAGATATAGAAATGAATCGTAATATATACGATGAGATCACCCCATGATCTAATAAGGTGATAGCAGGGATATGGATCAAGCAAATGATTAAAAAGTTTACAGCAAAGATTGTTGTGTCTGTTGTATTATGAATTGGTACAGATTCAAGAAAGGATTATGAATACGAGTTGAATGAAATTCGTATTGAGAAGGGAGTTAAGATTAGGTGGGGATTTCAATTGAGGACTCATGCCAGCAGCTGAGTTGTATGATTCCTTGTATGGGCGGGAAATTATACTTGGTGTAACAACCACTTAGTTTCTGGCACTGATAATCATTGAAATGTTTGTGTCGCGCTATTTGCTCTATGCATGTTAAGAGGGTGATTCCTTTCTCATGTGTATAACAGATAGATAGGTTATAGGTAGAGAATATAAGGTTAAGTACGAGTTTTTAAAACTCATACTTATGTGACATTCTTGATTCACAGTTATATGAAATGTTTATGAACCCCTCAGCGAATGGACGCCAAAGGTCTGACTAGGACAAGTTCGTAAACTCATATGATTGTGGCAAGTTCATGAACTCATAAGTGTGGTTTGACGAACTGGGTATAGTTGTGTGTGAATGGAGAATTGAGGATTATAGGAACAGATACATTGTTAAGCAAATGATTATTAGAGGAGACATAAGTTTTCCAAAACTCCTAGCTATGTTAGATTTTGAAATTTTAACATCAAGCTAATTACGCACTATGTGCTTTTAAAAAAAATGTAGACTCGTAATCATTTTTGAAACGGTTTAAAGTACAGTCTATGCTACTTATTTCGGCTAGACGCAAATGATTTGAAATATCAAAATATATTTTATTTATCACTTAGGTACCGTGTAACCTGGTGCAGAGATGATAAAAAGGTGATGGAGTTGTAAATACAGGAATACTTAGTGTGAATTTGATCTAAAATCGTTATTCCACTATTTTATGATGTGTTATGACAAAGTCATACAATGACGACATCCTCAAATGGACTGTTAATACAGTACGGCATCATGACATCATTCTCGAAAATATTTTCAAAAATTTTAATTTGCCAACGGGGTTTGGCTACACCTAAATAATTCGATTGAATTGAATTATTGATATGAGTCTATGCTATTCGATTTAGCTAGACTAATGTTTATGAAAACTCTAAGTGTTCATTGAAAGAAATTTTCCGAACCAAATTATTTTGGTGCGGAATCCTGTAAGACTGAGGTAAACTTTTATGCCTATGGCAGTGACGAGAAACAGATAAAACCAGTACTTGGCCAGTACAGGGCATATCGGGCTAATCACCCTTTGTGTTCGTAAGTAATGACGGTTTGCGGATGAATTTTCATAAAATCTTTACAAAAATGACAGACAAATAGTCTATATAACCCCTCAGCACAATTTCAAAATTTTAACTCTTGTGAGGAATGTATAGGGTAGCATGTGATGATGAGAAGGAATGGCGAATGGAGTATGGTGTACGGTGTAAGGTAAATTTTGGGGATGAAATTTTTAGAAGAAGGGGTGAATGTGACAACCCGACAATTCAGATAATTTTAAAAATCTTAAAATATTGAATTAAGGTTAAATAATAAATTTAGACAGAAAATAAGTGTATGCGTTTGATATTTTTGGCAAGGAATTTTGAGGATTTCAAAATTTTGTGAAGGATTTAGGTAAATTATTCAGGATTAAGTGTATACGTGAATATGTTCTGTGTATATGGTCATTTATGTGTTCAGAATGTGATTAAGGGTCAAGGGTTGACCAAATAAATTTTATTAGGGTCAAACCCTAATCATATATTAAGAACGTCAATGTTCAGTTAGAAAACCCTAGTAATGGATAAAAAAACCTAGAAATCGGTTCTGGAAACCCTAATTTCAGTTCCGAGAATTCAAAACCCTAATTCGGTGTTTGAAACCCTAATTTGGGAACACGGATGTTAATATAAGGTTCAAACGTTATTAAATATAACCTAATTAGGGAATACCCTAAAGATTTACTAGAAACCCTAATTGATTTAGAAAACCCCTATTTTCTTGATTTAAAACCCTAATTTATAATTAGGGAAAACCTAAGTGTTAATTTAACACTTTTAATGTTAATTAGGAAATATTATTCGTAATTTTCAAGTTATAAGTAATTAGAAAACCTTAATCTAATTACGAAATCTAATTTCTAAATTAGAAAATTATTTTTCAATTAGAAACCCTAATTTTTGGGTTGTAAACCCTAATAACCAATTTTGACCATAATTGCTAAATTAGCAATTTTAATGAGGAAATACTAATCCTAATTAGCAAGATTTAAATTATTATTAAGAAATTTTAATATAATTAGAAAATTCTAATTATACTTTAGAAATATTAATTTTCTATTTTTGAAAACCTAATTTGGAAATTCTAGAATTTATTTATTTTTAAAACCTATGGGTTCAAACCCTAAACCTTAAGGGTTCAAACCCTAAACCCTAGGGGTTTGCATCAAATGACCATTTTAGAATTTAAATTGCATAGAAATGACTATTATACCCTTATGTCACTTTATTTAATTGGTAGCTTGCATATCTTGTTATAATTTTGGGTTGGTGAACCAACCCTAGCCCTAGCCCTAGATATGTGTCCAAAATCAGCCACAAGTTGCTAGCAAATTCATTGAATCCAATCTTATATAGATTAAAGAGAGAGAAAAGGGCCACTTTACTCTCATTTTCTCCCAAGCTATTCTCTCTCTAAAAATTCGAAAGTGTAGAGTGAGAGAGTGAGATAAGATAAGCCATGATCAGTACATAACTATCAAAGATCAGATCCTCAAGGATCAGAATCAGAATCAAAGCCTCAAAGGTATAAGAACCCTAAATTTTTAGAAATCATGTGATCTTATGTTATTTGTTGCAATTGGTTGTTTAAAGTTATGTATTAAGGTGTCTTTAAGTGATCTGGGTTGATAGATCATAGATCTATAAGACTTAGATGTATGAATCAAGCATTATTAGAAATCTAGAAAAATTGAAAAATAAGGTCTGACAAGCAAATGTCAGAGCCTCTAGATTCTTCTATGTTAGATATTTATGGTGCTTTATGTTATGAATCTATAGTATGCCATGTGGTCTTTGTTCTAAAACTTGAATCAGGGTCATAACATGTCTACATCATATGTTACAAGCAGTCAAAAGGCGTTGACCGACCACGAAAATTTGGATCTAGGTAACCCAGATTTCCCAGCAGTCGTCTGACAACATTTAGCAGGCCGTAGATCGTGCTGTGTGTTAGTCGATCAGTCAAGTTATTGTTAGTTTGTTGTAGTTTGGTATGTATACTACATATTAAAGTCACCAGATCACTTAGATCATAACTAGAATGGAAGAAAATCACGGTCAAAATAGCTTTGACCATCTGTTGTGGGTAACTTTCTAGAAAACCCAGAAAGATAAAGAGCAAGTTTTCTGACATGGTTTGACCATGCCAGATCCTTCTCATGTGATGATGTTATTATGTTATGATGATATATACTTGTGCTATGACATGTGTTCTACATGATCGAACCCTTATATTACACAAATCAAGCTTGAACATCAAAGATTTAAAGGCCATAAGGTAGCACCTCGACTGTTCTTCAATTTCTGGGAAACCCAGAAATTGAAGAACAGTGTCTGACATGACTTTGATGCACTGTATTTTCTTGATTAGATGCAGGATGTCCATGAATTTGGTTTATGGTTGTAGTATTACATTAATACTATAACTACAACACCAATACCAGTCCAGAAATCAACTAGATCATAGTATTAGGACCGGTCAAACTAAGCCCCTTGCTCACTGATATGATGTTCTGGGTTTGTTGATGAATACTCAAGAACACCTATAGCGATGGGTCTGTCACTATAGGGCCCTTTTATTAATTATTAAATTTCAAAAATAATTATTTTAATTAAATAAATCGAAATAAATGGTTCTTAATTATTAAAAATACAAAATAAATTCTTAAAAATTATTTTAAAGTATGAAAATTAGTTTTTAATTATTTAGACTATATTTCATAAATATTTAATATTTTTGGAATATAAATGGTATTTAATTTATTTAATTATAATATTAAATAAATTATTTTAAAACATGAAAAATCATGAAATATAATATTATGGTATAATAAAATATTTTAAGTTATTTTGAGTGACTTTTAATATTTTATGATGAAATTCATTAATTAATTAATATTAATGATAATTAGTTTATTTAATAACTATATTAAATAAATTATAGAAAAATAGAATTAATGATTTAAAAATCATATAAAAATGATTTAAGTGTTATAAAAATATTTGAAGTTATAAAATATAACTTTTGATATTTTGTCATGAAAATATTAATATATTAATATTAAAAGAAATTATCGGATACTGAATTTAATTGTTTAAAAATCATATAAATGTGATTTTAAGGTATTAAAAATACTTTGATATATTATAAATATATTATAATATTATGACATGTATTTTATTAATATTTGTTATTAAATAAATATTAATGATAAAGGAATTATGTGGTATTAAATTCGTATAAATACGTTTTTAATGATTGAAAATTCACGATAAATGATATTAATTATTTAAAAATTATATTGAGCTTACGAAAAATATTTTGACTGATAATAAATTATCTTAGATAATGGTTAAGTGTTTAGACAGAGTTTAATTGAACTTAAACTCAAAATTTTGTCCTACTAGACCGTCGGGATGTTAGAATTTTGCCGAATTCGACTCAGACTGTAAAAGTTTGACTTGAGGTTAAGTCGTATGTGTGTTATAGACTGATAGGGTTATGTTCTATGTGTTTAGGTTATTTTAAATAACTGTGATGATATTATTGTAATGTGTAGATCAGTATTATTTATATTAGGTTTTCGGATAAAGCTTATTATTTGCGTAACGATAATCCACAAAACAGACAAGTTTTACTTAACTCTACTTAGAGTTATTTCATTCATATGCTTATGGATAATCATTGCTGATTGCCATTGTAGAATTGTACTCTGTACATATTGCATGTATAAGTCATGTGTGAAAGGCTGATCACCTTCATTACCATTCGGTCCATATATATGTGTTCATGTTTAATACTTGTTCAATCAAAAGTTTGTTCGTGCTAATTCACAACTATATTGTTAAATTATAGCCAGCTTATTATTTAGATTCTTTCAATAATGATATATCGTTAATTTATTGAACTTAAACTTGATGGGCACCTTTCATGCTCACCCTTGCTATATCATGATAAAACATTACAAATTAAGGCGAATGCTTCGGATACAAGGAAAGGTTAAAGACAGTTCCAGCTTAAAGTTAATGTGTGCGATTATATTTGTAATAGTATTGTATGATAATGATGTTATGTGTTAGTCAAGTTATGAATTGTGTATAAGTTAAGGTTACTCGATTTTGGAGAATGGTGTGTAAGGTGTATTGTATAAATAATTTATGTTTATATATTTCGCAAATAGTAATAGTGTTAGAATGATTGAACCGGATCTGCGGAGATTTGGGACTCGGATTCGGGGCCGTCACATCTTCCATGCTAAAGTTATTTAGCATCGAGTCAATTTACGTTCCTTGGGACAAGTTAAGCATCCTTTTAGATCTATCTCTATAAATCTTTATATCCAAAATATAGGATGCTTCACCCAAGTCCTTAATAGAGAAGTGTTTAGATAACCAAATTTTGATCGATTATAGCATAGGAATATCATTCTCTATCAATAATATATCGTCAACATATAATAATTGGAAAGAAACAACGCTGCCACTAACCTTCTTGTACACACATGGTTCATCCTTATTTTTGATAAAATCAAACTCTTTGATTGTCTTATCAAAAAGGATGTTCCACCTTCGAGAAGCTTGCTTCAATCCATAAATGGATCATTGTAGCTTACAGACTTGATTTGTTCCAAACATTGAAACAAAATCCTCTGGCTGTATCATATACACATCCTCCTCAAGTTCCCCATTGAGAAGGCCATTTTCACGTCCATTTGCCAAATTTCGTAGTCATAGTAAGCTACAATTGAAAGCAAAATTCAAATAGACTTGAGCATATCTACTGGTGAAAAGGTTTCATCATTGTCAAATCCTTGTATTTATTTCAAACCTTTTGCAACCAGTCGGGCCTTATAGGTCTCTACCTTGCCGTCCACTCCAGTCTTTCTTTTAAAGACCCATTTACATCTAATAGGCTTAATGCCTTCAGTTGATGAGACCAAAGTCCATACTTTATTTTCATACATAGAGTTCATCTCGGATTTCATGGCTTCCTGTCATTTCTCTGAGTCTTTACTACTCATAGCCTGTTCTTAAGTCAATGGATCATCATCATCTATGATGCGTACCTCATCGTCCTCCTCTATGACGAATCCATATCTCTCAGGTATATTCGTTACTCTTCCAGATTTACGAATAGGTTGTGGTACAATATGTTCTTCCACTTGGTTAGGTACCTGAGTTTGATCCGTTATAATTTGTGGGTCTTGAACTTCTTCAAGATATATTTTACTCCCCTTGACCCCTTCAAGGATAAAGTTCTTTTCCAAAAAGGCAGCATCTTTCGCAACAAACACTTTTTGATCAGTAAGATGTAGAAGTAATACCTTGATGTTTCTTTAAGGTATCACATAAATCTACATTTTTTGGATCTAGTCTGCACCTTATCATTTTCAAACTTTTTGACATAAGCTGGACAACCCCAAGTCTTAACATGTTTAAGATTTGGTTAATTTCCTCCCTGTCCATAACTCATATGGAGTCTTTGGGACAGATTTGGTAGGCACCTTGTTAAGTAGGTATGCATATGATTCTAGGGCATAACCTCAGAAGGATATTGGAAGATCGGTAAAACTCATCATGGAACGAACCATGTCCAACAATGTTCGATTTCTTCTTTCAGATACACCATTCAATTGTGGTGTTCCTGGTGGAGTCCATTGTGAGATTATATCAATTTCTTTGAGACAATTAAGAAACTCATTGCTTAAGTATTCACCACCTCGACCCGATCGAAGAATCTTAATACTCTTGTTAGTTTTTTTCTTTACTTCACTTCTAAATTCTTTGAACTTTTCAAGCAATTCATATTTAAATTTAATCAAATACACATATCCAAATCTTGAATGATCATCAATGAAAGTAGTAAAATAAGAATACCCTCCTCATTCATTCGTTGTCATAGATCCACATACGTCTGTGTGTACCAATGCTAACAACTCTGTAACTCTTTCTCCTTTTCCACTAAAAGGAGATTTGGTCATCTTACCCATAAGAAAAGATTCACAAGTTGGATATGATTCATAATCAGATAGCTCTAAAAGCCTATCTTTATGAAACATGGATAATCTTATTTCATTAATATGACCGAGTCTACAGTGCCACATAAAGGTATAATTAACATCGTCTCTTTTCCTTTTCTAAGTTTGTTTAATTTGAAGTATATATTCATGCAAGTCAAGTGTGTAAAGTCCATTCAATAAATTACCAACACCATATAAAGTATTTTTATTATAAATAGAACAACTGTTGTTCTTTATTATAATATCAAAACCATTCATATCCAATACATAAATTGAAATAATGTTTCTAATAAGTGTTGGTACATAATAAAATTTATTTAAATTAATGGACTTGCCCGTAGGTAGTGCTAAACGATAAGTTCCTACAGCTAATGCAACAATATTTGCTCCATTTCCCACTCGTAGGATGACTTCATCTTTGTTCATCTTTCTACTTCTGACTAGTCCCTGCATATTATTACGTATGTGAGAACCAAAGCTGCTATCCAATACCCAAGTAGAATTTTGACTTTCAGAAAAAGTAATTTCAATCATAAACAAACCTTGATTGGAAGTCAAAGCTTTTTCGAACTTCTTCTGCTTTTGTTCCGCAAGGAACTTCTCGCAGTTCCTCTTTCAGTGACCCGACTTGTTGCAATGGAAGCATATTCCTTTTCTATCTGGATCAAGTTTCTTATTTCCCTTTACTTTCGCCTTTCCCCTAGCTTTCTTGATTTTCTTCTTTTCAGAAGATACCTTAGGACTCTTCCTTTTCTTGGAAGAATCATTCACCAATAAAACTTAGTCCCTCTTGGATCGGAAGTGACCTTCAGCAGTTTTCAACATGTTAAGTAATTCAGGCAAGTTGACATCCAACTAATTCATATGAAAATTCATAAAAAATTATGAGAATGTGTCTGGAAGTGACTGCAAGATCAAATCTTGACTTAACTCCCCATCCATTACGAACCCCAGCTTTCCAAGACGTTCAATCAAATTTGTGACGACCCAAGAATTTAGAAAATTATTTAAATCTTAAAATATTGAATAAAGGTTAAATAATAAACCTAGACAGAAAATAAGTGTATGGATTTGACATTTCTGAAAATAAGTGTATATGTTCAGTGTATATGGTATTATATGTGTACAGAATGTGGTTAAGGGTCAAGGGTTGACCAGTCAGTAGCAAACCCTAGTATTATATTAAGAACGTCAACGTTTAGTTAGAAAACCCTAGCGATTGATAAGAAATTCTAAAACTGGTTCTGGAAACCCTAATTTTAGTTCCGGAAATTTGAAACCCTAATTTGGGAATTTAAATACAAGGTATAAGGTTTTTGTGTATTAATCACAAATCTAATTAGGAGTAAGTTTATTTGATTAACTAGAAATTTTATTAATTAGAAAACCCTAATTTTAATGTTGGAAACCCTAATTCTTGGGTTATAAACCCTAATGTGCAATGATGAAAGCTAATTGCTAAATTAGCAATTTTAATTAGAAAATATTAATCCTAATTAGCAAGCTTGATTTATGATTAATAAATTTTAATATAATTAGAGAATTCTAATTATAATTTAGAAATATTAATTTTTTATTTTTAGAAACCTAATTTGGAAATCCT
Source organism: Panax notoginseng (assembly GCA_016801055.1). Classification (NCBI taxonomy): domain Eukaryota; kingdom Viridiplantae; phylum Streptophyta; class Magnoliopsida; order Apiales; family Araliaceae; genus Panax; species Panax notoginseng. The sequence goes on along the minus strand of CM029016.1, from coordinate 42,173,551 downwards.
AGAATTGTATTTTTTATAAAAAAACTAAAGGGTTAAACCCTAAACCCTAAGGGTTTGTACCAATTACATGAATGCCATTAAATTTAATAGTCTAATGACCATTTTGCCCTTTTTTGTATTTTTATAAGTTAGCTTACAAAACCTTGCCATATCTTTAGGTTAATGACTAACCCTAGCCCTAGCCTAGCATGTGCTCTAAAATACAGCAATCTCAGCCCCTTTACATCATATAGATTCATTGTATCGAGTTTATAAATAGTTGAAGAGAGAGAGAGTTTACAAATTTTGCTAATTTGCTATCAAACTTTCAATCAACCCTTTCTCTCTCTAGACCCACGAAATTCTGAATTCAGTCCCTTATATGATCCATAGCAAGTCATGATCAGATCATGAGGATCAGAATCAAGATCAAGCATGAATAAGGTATAAAAACCCTAAATCATAAAATTTTATGATCTGATGTTAGATGTAGTTAATGATTGGTTAGATATATGTTAGAAGGTGTCTTTTAGTGATCTAGGTTGCTAGAACACAGATCCATAACATTAAAGCGCTCGAAAATAGCATTTTAAGAAATCTAGAAAAGTTGAAAAATATTGACTGACAGCCTAATGTCAGACGCCTTAGATCCTTCTCTGTTAATTATTTGTTATGTTTTATGTTATAAATGGGTTCTTTGTCATGTGGACTATGATCTAAAACAAGAAGCATGACCAGATCATAAATATGTTGAGAGATACGAGCAGTCAAACTGTGTTGACCGACCACGAATTCCTGTTTCTGGGTAGGCCAGAATCCCCAGAAATCTCTGACAAGCTTTTCAATGACTCTAATCTTGCTACTGACAGGTTTTTTAGTCATGTTTGTTTTGTGGACTTGTAGTCTGGTATCAGTACTAAAAAATAAAGCCTTTATATCACTTAGATATTACAATGAATCAAATTTAATAAGGGTCAAAGTAGCGTTGACCACCAGATTATGAAGAAATTTGAAAAACCCAGATTTCTTAAGAACTCGAGTCTGACAGTAGTTTGACCAGCCTTAATCTTTTTGGTGTAATGATGTTATTATGTTATAAGATTATATGCTTGTACTATGACATGCGTTCTACATGATCGAACCATTATATCACATAAACCAAGCCTAGAACGCTAAGATTTAAAGCTTCAAAATAGATACCTAGACTGTTCTTCAATTTCTGGAAAACCCAGAAATTTAAGAACATGTCTGACATCAAGTTGGATGGCTTAGATCTCTCTGTGATTATATGTTTTGGACATGGACTTTGCTTAAGGTTGCAATACTACATTAGTACTATAACATTAGAATAATTCACAATCCTGAAACTTATGGATCAAAGAATTAGAATCGGTCAAACATGCCCACTTGAACACTGACATGATTTCTGGGTTGGTAATCAAGAACACCAAGAACACCTTTAGCGACAGATTTATCGCCTAAGCCTCTTTTAGCGACAGTTTATTTAGAAAATTAATTATTTTATTTAAAAAATTGAGAAAAATAGATTTTAATTATTAAAAATACATAATAAATTCTTAAAAATTGTTTTAAAGCCCGAAAAATAGTTTTTAATTATTTTGAGTATATTTCATAAATATTTAATATTTTTGAAATAAAATGATATTTAATTTATTTAATTATAATATTAAATAAATTATTTAAAAATAATTTTAATTCATGAAAAATCATGAAAAATGATATTAAGGCATTATAAAATATTTTAAGTTATTTTTAATGACTTTTAATATTTTGTGAGGAATTTCATTAATTAATAAATATTAATGATAATTAATTTATTTAATAAATGTATTAAATAAATTATGGTAAAAATATAGAATTAATGATTTAAAAATCATATAAAAATAATTTAAGTGTTACAAAAATATTTTAAGTTATAAAATATAAATTTTGATATTTTGTCATAAAAATATTAATATTTTAATATTAATAGCAATTATCAGATAATGAATTTAATTATTTAAAAGTATTAAAAATACTTTGATATATTATAAATATATTATAATATTATGTGATGTTTTTCATTAATATTTGATATTAAATAAATATTAATGATAAAAGAATTATGTGGTATTTAATTCGTATAAGTACATTTTTAATGATTAAAAATTCACGATAAATAAGAATAATTATTTAAAAATTATTATGAGACTTGAAAAATTATTTTGATTGATATTAAAATTATCTGAGATAATTTTTAAGTGTTAGGAAAAATTTAATTGAACTTAAACTCGTTGATTATCCAACTAGACTGTCGGGATGTTAGAATTATGCTGAACTCGACTCATACTGTAAAAGTTTGACTTGAGGTTCGGTTTTATGTGATGTATAGACTGATAGGATTATACGATAATGTGGTTAGGTTAATTTAAATACAGTGATGATATTATTCTAATATGTAGATCGGTATTATTTATACTAGGTCTTCAGACAAAGCTTATTAAATTGCATAGCGGTAATCAACGGTTCAGGCAAGTTTTTCTTAACTCGACCTCGAGTTGAATTATTCAAATATACTTGTGGTTAATCATTTATGGTTGCCATGTCTAAGAATTATTAAATCACATTCTGTGCACACTGCATGTATTCTTCAAGTATGAAAGGCTGATCACATTCATTACCATTCGGTCCAGATATATATATGTTCATGTTCAATGTTCGTTCAGCTATGTAAAATTTGTTCATGCTAGTTCGCAATTATATTGTAGAACTGTAGCCAACTTTTATTTAATTCTTTCTATCATGATATATCTTTAATTGATTGAACTTAAACTTGCTGGGCAAACTTATGCTCACCCTTGCTATATCATGATTTAACATTGCAGATTAAGACGAATACGTCGGATACAGGAAAGGATAAAGCCAAGTTCAGCTTGGAATTTTTATGTGCAGCTAAATTGTAATATTATAGTATGATAATAATGTTGTATGTCAGTTAGGATAATGAATTGTGTATAAGTTAAGGTTACTCGACCTTGGGGAAATAGAGTATAAAGTTTATTGTATAAACAATTTATGTTTATATCTTTCACAAATAGTAATAGTTATAGAGTTAGCATACCAAGATCCGTGGTGATTTGGGACCCGGATTTGGGGATGCTACAAAATTGATTATCTTAAGGACATGAGTCTTAACAGTAGTGCCCTTGGTCATTCGAGATTGGAAGAGCTCCTTAGATATCTCATATCTAGCAGTCCTACTTTGCTCACCATACAACTCTTTGAGGTGCAACAATATAGTAGGAGCCTCCATAGTTTAATTCTGACGTTGAAGCTCATTACTCATGGATAGGAGCATGATGCATTGAGCCATAATTGTATCATCTTGGCACTTTCTAAAAGTAGCAATCTCTTCTTCAAAGGTTGTGTCTACAACATTTGCAGGGACAGGCAAATTTAGGATATAAGAAATCTTTTCAGCAATGAGAACAATTCTCAAATTCATTAACCGGTCTGTGTAATTCGATCCGATCAGTTTGTTAGCATCAAGTATGTTACGCAGTGATAGTGAGTGTGACATTTTCAAATTATGCATGTGAAAAGAAAAACAACATTTTAGCATACATTCATTTAATTAATTACCAAAATAAATTAGGTCTTATTTTAAATCGGTATCTCCCACTGTTTTCATCAAAATATATTACCCTCAATATATATAGTTCGACAAATCTATTTATATATTTACTAGTGAGAATAAGGATCTCATTTCAAATGTATATAGCTTTGTAGTGACAAAACAAACTATCTATAAATAAATAGGTAGACAACTATTGTCAATTAAATCACCATGTAACTCTTTATATTTTGTCTCTTAGATTATTTTGATCAAGTGGTGATACATCCGAATCAAAATTATCCAATTTAAGTCCAACCTAGTACTTTCATATATTCAAAGAGAAAAACACCGTTCTTGTGATGACACAACAAAATAGCATCGTTCAATTTCTTTATAAGCATCAAATGTGATAAAATAACATCTCAAAAAATGAATATAAATCTTGTGGTGACACAACAAATGTATAATCATTAATTGATACTATATTATTTTAACATGCTAGAAGGCGACGTTCGATATTCTAAATATCTTTGAATGCTTAGGACTTAATATAATTTTTTTAAGGGTTTGTTATTATTTGTCACATATATATAAAATATGTTTCATATTAATTAAAATGCGAAGCATGTTGTATAATATATTAAAGATATACATTATAAGCATGCTAATATAGAATACTATATTTTACCCGAATTAATTATGGACTTTATTTCAGTTTGGTTCACTAGAGCCCCAAGTGAACTAAAAGGTAAAACCTAGGGTGCAAGACTAGAATTTAAATATAACTATTATATTTAAACTCAGACTCCATTACAAACGGGTCTTCATACGCTCCTTGCTCCTTGATCTCCAATTCTTTAATTAATTCTAACTAATCCTATTAAATAAATTATTTACAATAAATAGAAACATTGATCAGCAGGTAAGGAGAAGTAAATCGGAGGGAAATATAAATTACATCAAGAAAAATTAGAGAATAAGAGGTACGCAGACCCCATTTATAAAACCCAATCATTCAAGTATCCAAGTAAAATAAAATCCAATCACATTAGTGAATAGTCCATAATCAATCCCATTTATTATCATACATATCAACATATGCATTAATAAATAACATTAATCTCATAAATAATAAATTCATTCCATTTATCCATCGATATCATTTAATGGGCAAAAGTTTGCTAAAAATTTAGTTTTAAAACAAAATAAACTCTTTTATTTTAATCAAAAACCAAATCAAAATTAAACTCCTTTAATTATTAGCAAGTTGGAATCCTATTCTAGATAAAATAAAGATCTTTATTTTAAACTTTTATCAATTAAATAAACCATTTACTTTAATTTAAGAAAACAAAAAAAAATCCAGATTCTGCAGAATGACGCGATCGCGCCCAGAATGAACTGGGAACCAGTGCGGCCGCGTTGTATCACTATAGAATAATTCTCAGGTTCTGGCGCGGCCGCACTACAATTACTCTTGGTAACTGCGAGACCACACTGCAACCCCATAAATGATTTTTGGGTTAGGGCGCGGCCGCGCTCCAGAATAAACTGGAGATGAAGCTGTCGCACTACGTCGCAGAAACAGAAAACTCATGTTGCCCAAAAAATCCGATCGAATCGCATAACCATACATACATAGAATCATCAAAATTGATAATCATCATAAAGTTACACTTTGATACCACTGTTAGGTTCATATAAATCGCGAATATGCAATAAAATTACATAAACGAAGCGGAAGCGTGATAAATCGGAATTTAAAATTTTATACAAACCAAACCATGATCATCTTTTGTATTTAATTATCAATTCTAAAGAAAGAACAAAGAGAATCAGATTCATTCCCTTTGTGACGCCCCCAAAATAGGTCCTCACAACCCATTCTGAGTCGCCAAATACATGGTACAGAAACTAAATACAAATTTCATTAATACAACTGTCGTGCAAAATACGATTACAGTTAAATTGTGAGTTTTAATTCAAATATATGCAACTCTCAGGTGCCTCAACCACAACACCTTATAATGATACTTTACATAAAGGTACAGTCAATAACTATTTTAGAAATTAAAATCTTTGGAAAATGCTCAAGAAAATCTTCGTACATGAGAAGCCATGCATCTAAGTTATAATAGATATCTTATGACTTGAGAATTATCCTTGGTTGACCCAATAGACCCCCAAAAAAAATGAGAAGATTACTATCATATTCTTTCCAATGGTGAGTCTTCTCTTGCCATATAATTATCTCCATTGTCTCCAATTGAGAATTATATTTCAACCAAACTCCAAGATTATATAGGTAGTGCTTATAGATATAATCAGTAAGTGGATGTGCATAACCCTGTCTTATGATAACACAAAGTCGTATGTCATTAGACATCTTGTATGATAGTGGCAAAATACCTTTCCAAAGTTGGGTTCACCTCACCCTATTCGGTTCACCAAAATTAACGGTTAAATGATATATAAAATACGACAAACTTATCTAAAATTCTCAATAAAATTATTTTCATACTGTTTTAGGGGAGACCTCAACAGCTATAGACCACCGTTCTATTCCCTTGTTACCCCCGCTCGATCCAGTTGCACTCTTGATACCTGAAAGGAATTGTGAAGCAAAATGGTGAGCAAAACTAGCACAATAAAGAATATTATGACTAAAGATAATTAAATTATCAATAACCTTCGTCATTAATAAATTAGAGAATTAGAACATATGGTAGATGACAAGACTTTTCAACCATAATTGCAGCGGAACGAACAATCCATTAGAAGAGTCAAATAGACCATAAAGTCTATTATCTTCTCCATGTTAAAAGTCCACCAATAATGTTTTATCCCTGTAACATCAATCAACAGTTACTATCCACAATCATGTGAATAACTCATAATCATAATTGTGGTTCTAAATTCCTCTTCGCACCCAAAACGAAGATAATTTTCATCACCTGTCTTTACCTGAAACATCAAAGATCATGGTTATACCAAATCACAGTTCCTGTTCATAATCATACTAATAAATTCATCTTTACACTACGGGCCAAAGATACTCATCAACAGTTCATCTTTGCACTACAGACCAAAGATATTCAACAACATGTCATCTTTGCACTACGGGCCAAATATATTCAATAACATGTCATATTTGTACTACAGGCCAAAGATATTCAATAACATGTCATCTTTGCACTACAGTCAAAGATATTCAACAACAGGTCATCTTTACACTACAGGCCAAATATATTCAATAACAGGCCATCTTTGCACTATAGGTCAAAGATATTAACATCTCAAAGAAATATATAATCATTTTAGAATTTATATAAAAAATAATTATAACCATGTTGATTAATTCACCTTTGATGTGACGCCCCAAAATTCCGATCGCCACTTGGTCACTCGAATTTGGTTCATCACGTTCTCATGGTAATGCCATAATAACTAAAATCATACAATCACAACGAAAGATCTAATTTAGAATAATATACAACAATTTATTATAATTATTCTCCCAAGTCTCGCAACCTACAGTATTTAATAGATTACATAATAATATCGAATAAAGACTTATTGCATAATCCTACTTAAGTTTAAACATAGTCTGGTAATAGTCTTAATACAACATAATAGATTTAAACATAAAAGGGACAAGCTAGTCGGTAGCCTTGCCCTTGTCTTTTCCAGAGACACCTCCCTGTTCTGCCTTAACTGAAAGGTTTTAAATAAGCAAGAATGAGCACAAATTGCCCAGCAAGTAATATACAACAAGAGTAAGGAGTTTTATATCACAGGTTTGAAATATCAAAGTATCATCTCTAAGATAGTTCAGAGTTTCAGAATAATATCATGAATAATGAATATCAACAATTCTTGGAATAAGAACGATGATTCAATATAAATCAACAAATATATATGAATTCAAGGCTATCAACATATCCAACTAGATAAATAATTTATACCGAGCAGTCACTAAGGACTATTGAACATCTACTAGAATTACCAATGTTAAACTGATAACCCAAAATAATAAAGTACTATAGATGATCAGTCTACAATACTCCACGTTATGCATAACACCACAGTAATAATATACTTATGTGTTGGGGTTTCCAACAACATACAATCCCCTTACCATAAGGGTTGTTCAACTCGGTTTTCAAGATTTTCGCACCAATCAATTGGTTTGGACAGTTTTGTAAACATGCATATAGTCTAGCCGAAGCAAACGGCATAGGCACTTTCACAATATTCAAGAACAATACCAAGTTCAATATGAATAATAGTTCTCACAATTGTTTTAGACATACTAGCTCAATTTAACGAATAAGTAGGATAATAAGATTACGATATTCGTTGAATAAAGTAACGCAAGATTTAGAATACTTGCACAATGTAAAGTAGGGTTCGGATACTTTCTCACTATAGATTTGAGTAAGGTTAGAGAACTTGCTCAACAATAATTGGAGTAAGTTTAGGGAACTTGCACAATATAAAGGTAGTTCAGATACTTGCCTTAAGCGTAGTTTATCCCCATTAAGAAATCAACACTTTCGAATACTATTTATAGCGTATTATATGTTCAAGATGTTCATTAACTAACAAAGTCTTTAATCAAGCTTGACATGATACAAGTATGCTCATATGGTACAAAATCAGTTTATAAGTCATCACAATTACAACGACGCCTTGATTAAAAACATTCTTTAACATTCGAAAATTATGATCAACTTTTATCTCTATCACGTAGCATGCTTCTTAACACATTACCTAGCATATTGGTCATGTATTACAAGTTAAAGACATCATATAGGCATGCTTCAAACATCAGACCAAAAACAAAACTTAATCATGACTGCTGCACGGCGCAGCTGTGCCATGGCTAACCCTAGGACCGGCGTAGCTGCGCTGTCCTGTTGCTATGCCAAGACTCAGCTGCTGCCTTGTGGTTTCTGCCCGGCTTGACCAAAACAATCATATATGATATGTTTATCATGTTAAGGGTCTTATCATGCTTCATAAGTCAATCTAGGTTCCTTCTTTCATAATAAATTCTAAATTGATTATTTCAACAATTTAAGGCCATTCGAGGTGATGAAACCACAAAGTCTATCATGCTTACTCTCTAAACATACAAGATAGTCACAAAACTCATATTAGGCATGCTTGTGAGTATTTATAACGCATATGTGCAATTAGCACCGCTATGGTTGAAAATAGGCTTTGTTTATGCTTTTCTTGAAATGTAATACACAAGCATGGTATATATACGTTTATACTACATGAGTAGGTCTAAGAGTAACATCACATGCGATCACAATTATCAGAATCCAACCCTCAAGGTATTATGTTAAAAATCACGTTCAAAGCTTACTATTAGATTTAATATGCTCATGCTTTCTTGTTAATCGCATACACACAAGTTAAAGGTTTATTCATGCATTTCTAAGTCATACTAACATGCTTGCAAGGTCCGAATAGAAACTATGTAGCAATCATGCATGTTAGCTCGCTAGGCTAAGCCTTTTTTTCTTGAAACATTTCTAACACAAGGCTTAATAAGTTTGGTCATGCTCAAAGGAACTATGTACACTATAACATGCTCATCTACGTGTAAAATCAGTCATGTGTAGCTTACTAGGTTCGCATGATCTCTAACGTAGTTTGTTTTCAAAACTTAACGTCCAAATCTCCATCTAAACCATATGCTTCCGTTAATCCTGCAAATCTAGTCAAACATGCCCACATTAGGTTTATATATCTATATACACTCCTTACACATGCATGTATGCTATTATAAGTCATAGTACCATAACAGATTGCAAAACAGAAGCTCAAAACTGAATTCAGAGTCCGGCGCAGCTGCGCTGCGCCTTAGTGTAAATATGGCGCAGCTGTGCTGTGCCTGGTTCAAACCAGGAATAGTTGGCTTCGACAACTGTTAAGCCCTACCACAGAATTTACTCACGAATTCGTTTCCAAACACTCATATAAGGGTTTAAACATGCTTATAAGGTCATATAACAACCATATGAACATTACTCAACCATACTAACATCCATTTCCATGAATTCAAGAAATTAAAATTTTAATACTTATGAACTCTATTTAACAAAAACTGAAATTGGAAACAAGGAAAAGGAATTATACATTTGTAATGTGAAAGAACTTGCTCCTAATTGAACTCTTAAGCTCTCAAAACACTAGTATGCTCTCAATTTTACACTAAGCAATTCTCAAACAATTTCCAAGCAACACCAACTGATAACCATGGCTGCCATTTATAGAAGAGCTTTGGACTGGACCTTGGTGTTACACAAGATGGAAATCCATGGTGCAATGGAATGGAACAATGGTTGCTCAAGTGTTGGCCAACCACCCTCAAGCTCAGCCATCATCACCTAGCTCTAGCCTTTTAAAAACATACGTATTATAGCTTGGAGTCACTATTCACGTACTTGGTGACACTTATTATGGGACAGGAGAGAAAATCCCAACATTCTTGATATCTTGGCTTGGTTTGGTCTACTTAATTTCCTACAATGAAATCTTAATGTACAATTGTTACCATATTAGGAATTTTAGGGATAAATTATACACTCACATCATATAGTCCATGTATATTAAATATACACAATAAAATAATACAGTTAGATATTATTGTCCGGGTAGTTCCATAATTATCTCTACCACTCATTTAATCATATTATAACCTTATTATATTAATAACGTATTTATTTATGTTAAATAAATAAATTTATTCATTCCCTTGATTAATCATTACTTAATATAATATAGTTTCATAGATCTTAATATATAGTCACACTACACTATATAGCATGGTTGTATTATTGTTCACATGCACATAACTGTCAATATAATATTATTATTTTACTAACTTAATTATTTATGTTAGATAAATAAATCATGCACTTCCTTAATTAATTAACACCAATATTAATTAATCCAACCATTGATTAATGTATTTATGGATTTCCATAATATATTGCAAATAATAGTAATCACACATTGTAAGACCCCAACTTTTATAAATAAAGATGAATTTTCAATAAATATCATTTTTGAATATTATGAAGTTAATTTGATATAATGTTATAGTTGTGGGTAATATTTATAAATTTTGCAAAGTAAGCAAGTTGTTATAAAATATTCGTTTGGTCGGGGAATATTCTTTTTGTCGGGGAATATTCGTACGACGGCACAATCATTGGTGGACCCCACAACGAAATTATTGTCGGATTGAGAAAACGACAGAATTATCTTTCTATAAAAATAACGGCTGAGGTGTTACCGTTAAAACCGTTAAAACTGTTGAACTACTCGGTAGTAAAAGTACAGTAATACGCGTGGTTGCATAGTAGCACACGGTATTGATTATTGATGCTTACGTGAGAAGTCACTCAGCTATACTCAATTATTGCTACAGTAATTGCTGCATCATATCTCTTAAATTATTGTCATAGTATCATCTGTATAATATGTTATATTATTAAATCAATAATTGAGACGTTGTGGTAAGTTTGGTTATTTTATGGGGGGCCATATGTCATCATCTAAGAGTCTCTTCGTCAATAGTAATTACCGTCGTCAATAGTAATTACCGTCGTCAATAGTATTTACCTTGGTCAATAGTAATTACTTTCGTCAATAGTAGTTGTCCCTTCAATATTACCAAGAGTCATTTGACCCTTCGTTAAGACCAAGAGTCATTTGACCCTTCGTTAGGACCAAGAGCCACCCTCAGTTTTTCTATAAATAGAGGCCTAGGGCTTCATTATTTTTCACGAATTCATTCAAGCTATAGAGAGAGAAAGTATAGAGAGAATAAGAGAGAGAGAATAAAAGTATTCTGCTACATCACTTTTCCAATATCCAGTTCTTTTAAGGTAGGGAATATTATTTCTTTTATATTCATGAAGAGAACTTCTGTTATTCCATTTGTTATTATTCTGTTGGAATAACCAGTATACGCGGTCTACCCTATACTTGGTGACATTCTTCTATTATTCTGTTGGAACATCCTGTCTGTGTGTTTTACACCGGACCTGGTTCCGTTTATTATTCTGTTGGAACATCCTGTCTGTGTGTTTTACACCGGACCTGGTTCCGTTTTATTATTATTCTGTTGGAATATCCTGTCTGTGTGTTTTACACCGGACCTGGTTCCATTATTTATTATTCTGTCGGAATATCCTGTCTGTGCGTTTACGCCGGACCTGGTTCCATTATTTATTATTCTATTGGAATAACCTGTCTGTGCGGTCTATCGCATGCATGGTGATTTCTTTTGTTATTCCATTCTTTATTGTACTCAGTTGGTTAAGTTTTGACTTCTATACTCCATGAAATTTGTGGAATATCCTTGATAGTTGCGTTTCATCCAGTATCTTTTCAAGAAAATATTCTTCTAAGCATTCTTGAATTTTACTCCACAATGCAGTATCATGTTGACAATTTGGACGTTGTTAATTCCTGGATAAATTAATTCTTGAACTTGTTTTATTGAATTCTTATATCATTGTCATCATCCTCATGTTTATAAAATGTTGAAAGTCATCTGTGGCCTGTAGTGCATAGATGGACTTGGTATGATTATGACCAGGGATTATTCGGTATAATCATGACCGTAATGTTACAAATGATGTGGTAAAAGTCCTCATTGGCCCGTAGTGCATTGATGGACAGTTGTTGGCATGATCATGACCATTAATGAATACACGAATATCCTTGGCCGTAGTGCAGGGGTGATTCGATGATGTGGATTATTTTATTAAGCTGAGTCTCAGCGATTACAGTGTTGAAAAACTTTTTAAATCATAAAAGATAGTAGAGTTTATTTTCTACTTGACTCTTTTAATGGATTGCTTGTTCCGCTACAGTTAAACTTGATGTCTATTATATTTTATCAGTTTAACATTGTTGAAGGCTAATGATAATTTATTCTGCATTATCTTAGTCATAATATTTCTTACTGGGCTAGTTGAGCTCACCCTTTCTTTCACTGTTCTCTTCAGGAAATGAGAACGTAGCTGGGGCAAGTCGGGGAACGGAGTGATGGTCCGAAGAATAGTATTAGTTAGTAGTCCTCACTATTCTATATAATGGTGTGTTAATAAATGTAATGAGGACTCCTTTTGAGTATGAATACTCTCTAGAAGATAATATTTGTATTCAAACTCACAGTTTATGTTTTGTCGTATTGTACACGACAGTTGTATTATTAAGTTGTATTTGTATTCTGTACTATGTATCTGACGACTCAAGATGGGTGATGTATACCTAATTTTGGGGGCGTCACAGTTGGTATCAGAGCTTAGGGATATGATCCCTGGCTAAGATGTGAGAATAGAACTAGGAGGGGAGAGACGGGGAATTCCTTCGCTAGTATGACATACCTAAGTTTATTTGCATGGTATTTAATTGGTCGGTCATAATATAAGGATAATATATGACATATCAATTAATTTTTATTTTGTGGCAGTATCTGAAAATGGCATCTGAGAACGTTGAGAATAGCAATGGAGCACAGACGACTGTTGATTCACCACATATCAATAATCAGGATAATGTGCATCAGGAAGGTGTCAATCCTCATGCAAACAACAACACTGACCAAATGATGAATGATCAAATGTTCAGAGGCTTTATGCAATTCATGCAACAACAGGTGAAAGCGGCTCCTGTCCACAACGTAGGTGGAAATACTGGAAACTCTCTGGCGGTCACCGCTAAACAGTTTAAGGAGCTGGGACCACCGGAGTTTAAGGGAGAACCCAAACCACTTGTAGCTGAAACATGGATAAAGCAGATCACCAAGATATTTGATGTCTTGGGTTGCTCCGAGGAGCAAAAGGTTCCCTTTGCCGCCTTTATGTTGCGAGGAGAGGCAGATTACTGGTGGGAATCGATAAAGCGTACTCAACCTGCCGCACTGAAGATGTCCTGGGAGAAGTTCCAAGAGCTGTTTAACGACAAATACTTTCCCGAGAGTATTCGTCACATGAAGGAGGTGGAGTTCATCAAATTGGAGCAGAATAATATGACCGTGTCGCAGTACGAGGCAAAATTTGCGGAGTTATCCCGGTTTGCGTCCCACCTGGTGGATAATGAAGAAAGAATGACGCGGATGTTTTTAAGAGGTTTGAAGCCGGAGATACGTCAACATCTTGTTTCTCATAAACTGTGTTTGTATTCAGATGTTGTAAATAGGGCTCAGTTGGTGGAGCGCGATAACGAGACAACGCAACCAAAAGAGAGCAGCCGGCAAAATGATAATACCAGTGAGAGCAGTCATCGAAGCGGTGACAACAAGCGTGGAGGGAATCAACAGGCCAGAAATGGTAACCACTTCGGTGGTAATCAGGGCCAAAACAATAAGAATGGACATTTCAAGAAGAGGAGATTCAACAATGATGGAAAGACGTCAGCACCAGCACCTGTCGTTAAGGAAGGAGAACGACCACCTATCATATGTTTCAAATGCGGAGGGGAGGGGCACATCAGTCCAAACTGCGCGATGCCGTCCAAAGCATGTTATAATTGTGGAAGAGAAGGTCATTTAGCCCGATTTTGTCGTTTACCGAAGACAAATTCAGCTAGGATGGAGGCACCAAAAGCCGTCCCAGAAAAGTCAAAACCGGTTGTGCAAGGGAGAGCGTTTGTTGTGAACTCCCAGAGAGCAAGGAACCCGAATGAGGTCATCACGGGTAAGCTTATTATAAACTCTAAAGAAGTTTATACTTTATTTGATACCGGTTCAACCCATTCTTTTATTTCTCCTACTTGCGCTCATCGATTAAATTTGATTCCGGAGAAATTAGACTTTGACTTATCTGTGGAAACTCCGTTGGGAGAAACCTTCATTACCTCCACTGTTTATAAGTCTTGTTTGGTTCAAGTTGGTACCCACACATTACCTATCGATCTGATTTCATTAAAAATACTTGCATTTGACGTGATTCTAGGGATTGATTGGTTAACTACTCATTATGCAAAAATTGATTGTTTTCGTAAGGTTGTTAGTTTTCATATTCCTAATCGACCTATTATGCGAATTCAAGCAACCAAACCATTAAAATCAATCGCTGTCATCTCAAGCCATAAAACTATTCGTTTATTGAAAAACGGATGTCAAGCTTTCTTAGCTCATGTCACAGATCTAAACAAAAATACGTCAGTTTTGAATGATATTTCTATTGTTAATAAATTTCCTGACGTATTCCCTGAAGAACTTCCTGGCCTACCCCCAGAGCGTGAAATTGAATTTTGTATCGATCTTGAACCCGGTACAAAACCCATTTCCAAAGCCCCATATCGAATGGCTCCTATTGAACTTCAGGAGTTAAAGATCCAACTGCAGGAATTGTTAGACATTGGCTTTATTCGTCCTAGTACTTCTCCTTGGGGAGCTCCTGTTCTATTCGTGAAGAAGAAAGATGGAAGTATGCGACTTTGTATTGATTATCGGGAGTTGAATCATGTCACCATCAAAAACAGGTACCCATTGCCACGTATTGATGACCTGTTTGACCAGTTGCAAGGAGCACAATTCTTTTCAAAGATCGATCTTCGTTCTGGATATCATCAGCTGAAGGTTAGAACTGAGGATATTCCAAAGACGGCTTTTAGAACTCGGTACGGGCATTATGAATTCCTAGTCATGTCCTTTGGATTGACTAATGCTCCTGCTGCCTTCATGGATATGATGAACCGGGTATTCAAGGAATATTTGGATCACTTTGTGGTCGTCTTTATTGATGACATCCTTATTTATTCCAAAAGCCGTGAAGATCATGAGCAACACTTGAGGCTGGTACTCCAAAAGCTTCGTGAATACAAGCTTTATGCCAAGTTGAAGAAATGCGAGTTCTGGCTGGAGGAGGTAGCATTCCTTGGGCACGTAGTATCAAGTCGTGGAATATCGGTTGACCCGGCAAAGATTGAAGCTATTCAAAGCTGGGAGCAACCTAAATCAGTGACCGAGGTACGTAGCTTTCTTGGTTTAGCTGGTTATTATCGGAGATTCGTGGAAGGATTTTCTCGAATCGCTACTCCATTAACTCAGCTGACTCGGAAAGATACAAAGTTCGGTTGGAGCGAAGAATGTGAGCAGAGTTTTCAAGAACTCAAGAGGAGACTCATTTCAGCACCTGTTCTAACAATACCATCTGGCTCGGAGGGATTTGTCATCTACAGTGATGCTTCGAGCAAAGGGTTGGGATGTGTTCTCATGCAACATGGAAAAGTCATAGCCTATGCATCAAGACAACTCAAGGAATATGAGAGGAATTATCCTACTCATGATCTAGAGTTGGCAGCTGTTGTCTTTGCACTTAAAATTTGGAGGCATTACTTGTATGGGGAGAAAGTGGAGATCTTTACGGATCATAAAAGCCTCAAATATTTCTTCACTCAAAAGGAACTCAACATGCGACAACGACGTTGGCTTGAACTGTTGAAAGATTATGATCATACCATTCAATACCATCCTGGAAAAGCGAACGTGGTAGCTGACGCATTGAGTAGAAGATCATATGCGGGTACAAGTGCAATATTAACAACGCAAAGGCCCATTTTGTGTGACTTGCAAAGGATGGAGATAGAGTTAAAGACTCCAGGGACCCATGTGATGATGGCGAATATACGAGTAGAACCGACTTTAATCGATAAAGTTAAAGCTGCTCAAGCTACAGACCTGGAGCTGATGCGTATGAGGAAGAAAGTGCAAGAAGGTGTTATGCCGGAAGCAAGAATCGATGAAGAAGGAATACTTCGAGTCAACTCCAGACTTTGTGTTCCTAACAACCCTGATTTAAAGTATGAAATCATGATGGAGGCGCACAACACACCGTTTGCAATCCATCCTGGAAGTACCAAAATGTATCATGATCTTCGTCATACATTTTGGTGGAGCAATATGAAGAGAGAGATAGCGTTGTTTATCTCAAGGTGTCTAACTTGTCAACGAGTCAAAGCGGAGCATCAAGTACCAAAAGGTCCATTGCAACCACTTGAAATTCCAGAATGGAAGTGGGAGCACATTACCATGGATTTCGTTACCGGTCTTCCTAGGGTTTCTCAAGGTATTGATGCGATTTGGGTCATTGTTGATAGATTGACCAAGTCTGCTCATTTCTTACCGATACGAGAAACTTATACACTTGAACGTCTTGCTCGTATGTACATAAACGAGATTGTAAGACTGCATGGTATGCCAGTATCCATAGTTTCTGACCGAGACCCAAGATTCACTTCACGATTTTGGGTTAGTTTACAAAAAGCTATGGGCACGGAGTTACGATTTAGTTCAGCATATCATCCTCAGACGGACGGACAATCAGAGAGGACTATTCAAACTCTTGAAGATCTATTAAGACTCTGTGTCTTTGACTTCAAGGGAAGTTGGGACAAGTTCTTACCATTGGTGGAGTTTTCCTACAACAACAGTTATCAAGCAAGTATTGGCATGGCTCCATTCGAAGCATTGTATGGAAGAAAATGTCGTTCTCCAGTATGCTGGGATGAGGTGGGCGAAGCAACGTTGTTGGGACCGGAGTTGGTACGTATGACTACAGAAAAGATTCAAACGATCCGACAACGTATAAAAACCTCACAAGATCGACAAAAGAGTTATGCTGATCTTCATCGAAAGGACGTGGAATTTGATGTAGGAGATCATGTGTTCTTACGTGTTGCTCCATGGAAAGGAGTTACGAGATTTGGAAAGAGAGGAAAGCTAAATCCTCGATTCATCGGTCCATTTTTAATCCTCGATCGAGTAGGAACTGTGGCTTATAGACTCGCTTTACCGCCAAGTATGTCTCGTGTTCATAACGTTTTCCACATATCCATGTTACGCAAATATGTGGAAGACCCGAACCACATTATTGAGTTAGAACCGGACGAAATAGCGGAGGATTTGACGTATGAAGAAGTTCCTGTTCAAATCTTGGATAAGAAGGAACATATTCTACGCTCCAAGGTTATACCTCAAGTTAAAGTTTTGTGGAGAAACCACGATGTTGAGGAAATGACTTGGGAGTTAGAATCAGAAATGAAATCAAGGTATCCTTACCTCTTCGACATACCAGGTACGTACCCTAATTTCGAGGGCGAAATTTCATAAGAAGGGGAGGTTGTAAGACCCCAACTTTTATAAATAAAGATGAATTTTCTATAAATATCATTTTTGAATATTATGGAGTTAATTTGATATAATGTTATAGTTGTGGGTAATATTTATAAATTTTGCAAAGTAAGCAAGTTGTTATAAAATATTCGTTTGGTCGGGGAATATTCTTTTTGTCGGGGAATATTCGTACGACGGCACAATCATTGGTGGACCCCACAACGAAATTATTGTCGGATTGAGAAAACGACAGAATTATCTTTCTATAAAAATAACGGCTGAGGTGTTACCGTTAAAACCGTTAAAACTGTTGAACTACTCGGTAGTAAAAGTACAGTAATACGCGTGGTTGCATAGTAGCACACGGTATTGATTATTGATGCTTACGTGAGAAGTCACTCAGCTATACTCAATTATTGCTACAGTAATTGCTGCATCATATCTCTTAAATTATTGTCATAGTATCATCTGTATAATATGTTATATTATTAAATCAATAATTGAGACGTTGTGGTAAGTTTGGTTATTTTATGGGGGGCCATATGTCATCATCTAAGAGTCTCTTCGTTAATAGTAATTACCGTCGTCAATAGTAATTACCGTCGTCAATAGTATTTACCTTGGTCAATAGTAATTACTTTCGTCAATAGTAGTTGTCCCTTCAATATTACCAAGAGTCATTTGACCCTTCATTAATACCAAGAGTCATTTGACCCTTCGTTAGGACCAAGAGCCACCCTCAGTTTTTCTATAAATAGAGGCCTAGGGCTTCATTATTTTTCACGAATTCATTCAAGCTATAGAGAGAGAAAGTATAGAGAGAATAAGAGAGAGAGAGAATAAAAGTATTCTGCTACATCACTTTTCTAATATCTAGTTCTTTTAAGGTAGGGAATATTATTTCTTTTATATTCATGAAGAGAACTTCTATTATTCCATTTGTTATTATTCTGTTGGAATAACCAGTATACGCGGTCTACCCTATACTTGGTGACATTCTTCTATTATTCTGTTGGAACATCCTGTCTGTGTGTTTTACACCGGACCTGGTTCCGTTTATTATTCTGTTGGAACATCCTGTCTGTGTGTTTTACACCGGACCTGGTTCCGTTTTATTATTATTCTGTTGGAATATCCTGTCTGTGTGTTTTACACCGGACCTGGTTCCATTATTTATTATTCTGTCGGAATATCCTGTCTGTGCGTTTACGCCGGACCTGGTTCCATTATTTATTATTCTATTGGAATAACCTGTCTGTGCGGTCTATCGCATGCATGGTGATTTCTTTTGTTATTCCATTCTTTATTGTACTCAGTTGGTTAAGTTTTGACTTCTATACTCCATGAAATTTGTGGAATATCCTTGATAGTTGCGTTTCATCCAGTATCTTTTCAAGAAAATATTCTTCTAAGCATTCTTGAATTTTACTCCACAATGCAGTATCATGTTGACAATTTGGACGTTGTTAATTCCTGGATAAATTAATTCTTGAACTTGTTTTATTGAATTCTTATATCATTGTCATCATCCTCATGTTTATAAAATGTTGAAAGTCATCTGTGGCCTGTAGTGCATAGATGGACTTGGTATGATTATGACCAGGGATTATTCGGTATAATCATGACCGTAATGTTACAAATGATGTGGTAAAAGTCCTCATTGGCCCGTAGTGCATTGATGGACAGTTGTTGGCATGATCATGACCATTAATGAATACACGAATATCCTTGGCCGTAGTGCAGGGGTGATTCGATGATGTGGATTATTTTATTAAGCTGAGTCTCAGCGATTACAGTGTTGAAAAACTTTTTAAATCATAAAAGATAGTAGAGTTTATTTTCTACTTGACTCTTTTAATGGATTGCTTGTTCCGCTACAGTTAAACTTGATGTCTATTATATTTTATCAGTTTAACATTGTTGAAGGCTAATGATAATTTATTCTGCATTATCTTAGTCATAATATTTCTTACTGGGCTAGTTGAGCTCACCCTTTCTTTCACTGTTCTCTTCAGGAAATGAGAACGTAGCTGGGGCAAGTCGGGGAACGGAGTGATGGTCCGAATGAATAGTATTAGTTAGTAGTCCTCACTATTCTATATAATGGTGTGTTAATAAATGTAATGAGGACTCCTTTTGAGTATGAATACTCTCTAGAAGATAATATTTGTATTCAAACTCACAGTTTATGTTTTGTCGTATTGTACACGACAGTTGTATTATTAAGTTGTATTTGTATTCTGTACTATGTATCTGACGACTCAAGATGGGTGATGTATACCTAATTTTGGGGGCGTCACAGTTGGTATCAGAGCTTAGGGATATGATCCCTGGCTAAGATGTGAGAATAGAACTAGGAGGGGAGAGACGGGGAATTCCTTCGCTAGTATGACATACCTAAGTTTATTTGCATGGTATTTAATTGGTCGGTCATAATATAAGGATAATATATGACATATCAATTAATTTTTATTTTGTGGCAGTATCTGAAAATGGCATCTGAGAACGTTGAGAATAGCAATGGAGCACAGACGACTGTTGATTCACCACATATCAATAATCAGGATAATGTGCATCAGGAAGGTGTCAATCCTCATGCAAACAACAACACTGACCAAATGATGAATGATCAAATGTTCAGAGGCTTTATGCAATTCATGCAACAACAGGTGAAAGCGGCTCCTGTCCACAACGTAGGTGGAAATACTGGAAACTCTCTGGCGGTCACCGCTAAACAGTTTAAGGAGCTGGGACCACCGGAGTTTAAAGGAGAACCCAAACCACTTGTAGCTGAAACATGGATAAAGCAGATCACCAAGATATTTGATGTCTTGGGTTGCTCCGAGGAGCAAAAGGTTCCCTTTGCCGCCTTTATGTTGCGAGGAGAGGCAGATTACTGGTGGGAATCGATAAAGCGTACTCAACCTGCCGCACTGAAGATGTCCTGGGAGAAGTTCCAAGAGCTGTTTAACGACAAATACTTTCCCGAGAGTATTCGTCACATGAAGGAGGTGGAGTTCATCAAATTGGAGCAGAATAATATGACCGTGTCGCAGTACGAGGCAAAATTTGCGGAGTTATCCCGGTTTGCGTCCCACCTGGTGGATAATGAAGAAAGAATGACGCGGATGTTTTTAAGAGGTTTGAAGCCGGAGATACGTCAACATCTTGTTTCTCATAAACTATGTTTGTATTCAGATGTTGTAAATATGGCTCAGTTGGTGGAGCGCGATAACGAGACAACGCAACCAAAAGAGAGCAGCCGGCAAAATGATAATACCAGTGAGAGCAGTCATCGAAGCGGTGACAACAAGCGTATTCATTAACTTATATGATATCACACGTTCAACACGATTATACTTCCTAATTCTCGTTTTAACTCGCTTAATGGATTTTCTCGTTTCACAATATGCCACACAAAGAATTTCACAATCCTCATTGTCAAACCACACTTCTTAATACGCATTGATCTAATACGAATCAATTGCATTAACCAACTCATAAAACAATAACACTTATTTTCACATAAATAATTTTTTCATTAATATATTCATTTAATAATACGTGAAAATTCTCGGGTATTACATCCTCCCCCCTTATAAAAATTCTGTCCCGGAATTACTACAAGGTTACACAAATAGATAGGGGTAATCCCTCATCATCCTATCTTCTAACTCCCACATTGCCTTCTCGACATCGTGGTTACGCCAAAGTACTTTTACAGAAGAAATGACTTTATTTCTCAAGGTTTGCTCTTTCCTATCAAGAATTTGGACAGGAATTTCTTCGTATGCTAAGTTCTTCTCCACTTGAATGGGTTCATAAGAAATCACGTGTTTGTAGTTAGGCTTGTACGGACGCAACACGGATATGTGAAACACATTTTGGATGTGCTCCAACTCAGGTGGTAGTGCAACTTTGTATGCTACTTCTCCCACTCGCTTGAGTACTTCAAACGGTCTTATGAATCTTGGACTTAGTTTCCCTTTCTTGCCGAAACGGATCTTTCCTTTCCATGGAGATACCTTTAAGAATACAAAACTTTCAACTTCAAAATCTCGGTCTTGCCGATGCGAATCCGCATACTTTTTCTGGCGATCTTGAGCTGCCACTAGTCTAGCCCTTATTACTGTCACCACGTTTGCGGTTTGTTGTACTAACTATGGTCCGAGTATTCGTTGTTCTCTGACTTCGTCCCAATATAATGGCGTTTTGCACTTGCTTCCGTAAAGAGCTTCAAACGGTGGCATGCCGATACTCGCATGGTAACTATTATTATACGCAAATTCGACTAAGGGTAGGTGGTCGTCCCAATTCCCCTTGAAGTCCATCACGCAAGTCCTAAACATGTCCTCTAGCATTTATATTATTCGTTCACTTTGTCCGTCTGTCTGAGGATGATAAGCAATACTTAACCTTAACTGTGTTCCCATCCTCTCTTGTAAGCTTTTCCAGAACTTCGACGTGAAACGCGGGTCTCGGTCAGAAAAAATTGACACCGGCACTCCATGTCGTGAAACGATATCCTTTATGTACAAATTTGCTAACTGATTTAAGCTATAACGGATCTTGATTGGTAGAAAATGTGCGGTCTTTGTAAGTCGATCCACGATAACCCAAATGGCATCCAACTCTTTCTGCGTGACCGAAAGTCCTACCACGAAATCCATCGTAATATGCTCCCATTTCCACTCTGATATTTCCAATAGTTGTAGAAAACCACTCGGTCACTGATGCTCTACTTTTACACGTTGACACGTAAGACATCTACTAACGTACTCCGCGATTTCTCATTTCAAATTTGGCCACCAAAAATGTTGCTTCAAGTCGCGGTACATCTTTGTGCCTCCCGGATGAACAGAGTATATCGTATTGTGTGCCTCGTACAAAATCTCTTCTCTCAACTCGGTTACTGCCGGTATCCATACTCTCCCTTCGAATCTCAAAATACCGTCTTTATCTATTCAAAAATTTTCTACCTCATTTTTCGCGATCCTTCTCCTGATTTTCTCACATTCTCCATCTTTCTCCTGTGCTTCCTTTACTTTATCCAACAATGTCAGACAAGCTTCCATTACAAATAACTTCCCTTCAGACCTCTCGGGTCCCTTTACTTCTATTTCCAATTTTTCCATATCTTTTATTAACTCCTCCTGAGTTGTCAGTTGAAACAATTTCTCCCTTCCTTTCCTGCTCAGAGTGTCGGCAACTACGTTTGCCTTCCCCAGGTGATAAAGAAAATCACAGTCATAATCTTTGATCAATTCTAACCACCTTCTCTGACGCATATTCAACTCATTCTGTGTGAAGATATATTTCAGACTTTTGTGGTCCGTGTATATCTCACATTTTTCTATGTACAAATAATGTCTCCATATCTTTAACGCAAAAACTACTGCCGCTAACTCTAAGTCATGAGTAGGGTATCGTTTTTCGTAATTTTTTAATTGTCGTGAAGTATACGCAATGACTTAGCCATGCTGCATCAGCACACATCCCAGTCCTCTATGCGATGCATCACTATGCACCACAAATCCTCCCGTATCATCTGATAATGATAATATAGGCACCTCGCTTAATCTCTTCTTCAACTCTTGAAAACTTTCTTTGCATTTGTCGGTCCATACAAATTTCACTATCTTTCTCGTCAGATTAGTTAACGGGATTGCTATCTTAGAAACTTCCTGGATAAATCTTCGATAGTACCCGGCTAACCCTAAGAAACTTCTCACCTCCATCGGTGTTCTCGGTTGCTCCCAACTACTTACTGCTTCGACCTTTTCGGGGTCTACTGAGATTCCATTCTCATCCACCATGTGGCCTAAGAATTGAACCTTCTTCATCCAAAATTCACATTTTAAAAACTTCGCGTACATCTTCTCTTTTCGTAGTGCCTCCAAAATAATCTTCAGATGTTCGGCATGTTCTTTCTCTGTCTTGGAGTAGATCAAAATGTTGTCGATGAAAACTACTACGAATTTATCCAAGTATAGCTTGAAACTCGATTCATCAAGTCCATGAATGCTGTCGGAGCATTAGTTAAACCGAATGACATTACAAAAAACTCGTAATGTCCATAACGGGTTCGAAACGTAGTCTTCGGTATATCCTCGTCACGCACTTTCAGTTGATGATATCATGTCCGTAAGTCAATCTTTAAGAAACATTTTGCTCCCTTCAGTTGATCAAACAAGTCATCTATCCTTGATAGCGAATATCTATTCTTGATCGTTACTCTGTTCAATTCTCGATAATCGATACAGAGCCTTATCGATCCATCCTTTTTCTTCACAAATATCACTAGTGCTCCCCAAGGAGACACACTCGGTCAAATGTAACCCTTATCCAATAATTCTTGAAGTTGTATCATCAATTCCTTCATTTCTATTGGCGCCATACGGTATGGAGCTTTCAAAATTAGTGCGTTCCCGGTGCTAAGTCTATTACGAATTCGATTTCTCTGTCTGGCGGAAGGCCAGGAAGATCGTCCGAAAACACGTCTTAAAATTCATTTACTACGGGTATATCTTTAATTTCTACTCCCTTTTTCTGAGTATCTACGATGTAAGCTAAATAACCTACACATCTTTTCCTTAACAATTTCTTGGCCTGCATCATCGTAACGCAACACAATTGCTTAAGCGATGAGCTACCATGAAACACTACCTTAGACTTACTCGGAGTCTGAAGGTTCACACACTTGTTCTGACAGTCAATTATCACGACATGGTTATATAACCAATCCATTCCCAGTATTAAGTCAAATTCTCCTAGTATAATAGGAATCAAGTCTACGCTCAGTTCATTTTCTCTAATGTTTGCATGATAATTTTGATAAACGTATTCTACGGGGATTATTTCCTTATTTGCAACTTCTACGCTCAAGGAATCTTCTAAACGTTCTCGGGGTGTATTAAGTTTACTAGCAAATTCTTTAGATATAAAAGAACAGGTGGCACCCGAATCAAATAATACATAAGCATTTATATTATTGATTAGAATTATACTTGACACCACGTCCTTCGCAGCCACTGTGTCCTGGACGGTCATGTTAAAGGTTCGAGTGGTCGATCGGTTGGGTTATGCAGGTCCACCAATCATTAACTTGTTTCCTCCTCCCTGGCTTCTGCCAGCTCCATTGCTTCCTTTCTTTGGGCAATCCTTTATCTGGTGCTCTGTCAATCCAAAAGCGAAACATCCTCTGATCTTCTTCGACTTTGGGCAATTTGGCGATATGTGCCCCTCCTGGCCGCAATTATAGCAGGTGTTCTTTCTCTTCCAACACTCTCCCTGATGACTTCTTCCACATTTTTTACAAGCTTCGGTCCTCTTCTTAAAGTTTCCCTGGTGACTCCCACCTTGGTTATTGTTTCTATTGTTGTTTTCCCATTTCCTCTTTCTGGAGTTACTTCCTCCAATGTTGCTCCCTCCACGATGCTCACTACCAGCGTTCTTATTTTTCTTCTCCTTATGATATAGACTTAAGGCCTCACTGCCACCTTCCGCAATGATTGCCTTCTCCAATAATGTTGTATAGGAATCAATCTGGAAGACCGATACCTTATTATACAACCACGACTTCAACCCTTGCTCAAACGTCTCACCTTCCTCTCCTCATTCACAACTTGGTGCTCTACAAATCGCGCTAGTTCATTAAACTTAGCAGCGTATTGCGCCACCGTCATATCTCCTTGTTTTAACTCTAGGAACTTCACTTCCATTCTACTCTTTATACTTTTTGGAAAATAATTCTCGAAAAACAGCGTCGTAAACCTCTCCCAAGTTATCGTTCCTTCCCCCGCTCTCTGCTGATTAGTTTTCCACCAATAGTTTGCTTTGCCTCTCATCATGTATGTGGCAAATACTGTCTTCTGGTCTTCACCCACGCGTGCTATAGTGAAGGCCTTCTCGATCTCCTTGATCCAGGTTTGCGCAACTATCGGGTCAGTAGTTCTTGTGAACTCTGGGGGTCCTACACTCTTAAAATCCTTGAAGGTTATTACTGGGACAGCTTGGGGAACGGGTGGTACGGGTTCGTTTCTTCCCCTCAGATCTTCTCCCAATAAATCTACTAGTCGCTGTATCGGATCTACAGGTCCTCTCTCATCATTAACTAACTCTTTCGTGACAGTTATTCTACGTCTGGGCGATATTTTCTGCATCACAAAATTTTTCGTTTTATTATCTAATTATCATATTTAGACATTTCTCAAATGAAAAGAACTGAAGGTTTATAACACGTTCTTGAAATAAGATCATTTATATTCACATGCCAAATGGTTACAATACACCTTCTTTTCTAGCATACTGCTACAAATGATAACACATATCCCCTATTATCACAAAAGACAGGGACAACATTAGCATACTACCCCTCTAACATTTTTCAAAAGTTGGGGTCATTGCCATCTCGCATCTTACACAAAAAATTGAGATTACAACAACATATTAACAACACATAAATAAAATTACTACACTACTGAGCTTTTCCCTCTAGACTCAATCTAACATCTCATGCTCCACGACGCTCTGATATTCCTTCTGCGTAATATGTGCTACCATATCCCGACTTATGGTATGCCGGGTCTGTCCTTGCTCAGCTGGGTAGTGATTTACCCCATCGATCAATCTCTCCATGGTCGTGCGTAGAGCATAGCCCATCTAGTTCATCTTCCTCCTCTTGCACCACACCTCATCCTCTAGATCATTCACCCTATCATTGGAATCATCCCACTTCTCCTCGAAGTGAATCCTATCCATCACCTCCATCCCTAACTGAGTTCGGAGAGCCTCCTTCTCCGTCCTCTCACTCAAAACCCTCCGCTCCAATTCTTTTAGCTTTCCTGCCAACTCAACGTTCCTCGCCATCGATCGGTGAAACAAGGCCCCCATCTGGATCCCTACCTCCTTATGGTGAGAAATTTCCACCTCCATCTTCTGCATCACTAGTTGCCTCTCAAGAGTCTCAGTCTCTAGCTCCTTGACTCTACATCCTAATTCCAAAATATGTTCTTAATATTCTCCCAACATCCGATCTTCGAAAGTGGTCCCATCGGACGGGCTCTGGTTCCTCCTCCACGGGCTCCTCCTCCATAGGCTCCTCCTCCAGATCCGATTCCTCGGGTAGAGGCTCCATCTCCTCCTCCTCCTCATCATCATCAATAGGGGCAACTACCAATATAGGCTCCGCTATCATGGGTGCCTCATAGACTACGTGGATATCACGCGGCTCTTCCTCTACTACTCGGCTAGGTCCTCCCATGTCAGTCATCCTACAATCACTAACATAAGACAAGACAAACAACAACTCCATCAGAATGTTAAATAACATAAATTCACTGTATAGAATGAAATTACATTTCATAACACACTAAATCTCTCAGGGAAAACTCTACATGAGTTTTATCCATTCCTAACCTCTAAGTTTTCTTAAGTTATAATCTAAGGACTCTCACTCCTAAAGTTTATAACTATAGCTTTGATACCAACCTGTGACGCCCCCAAATTCCGACCGCCACTTGGTCACTTGAATTCGGTTCATCACGTTCTCATTGTAATACCATAATAACTAAAATCATACAATCACAACGAAAGAACTAATTTAGAATAATATACAACAATTTATTATAATTATTTCCCCAAGTCTCGTAACCTACAGTACTTAACAGATTACATAATAATATCGAGTAAATACTTATTACATAATCCTACTTAAGTTTAAACATAGTCTGGTAATAGTCTTAATACAACATAATAGATTTAAACATAAAAGGGACAAGCTAGTTGGTAGCCTTGCCCTTGCCCTTGTCTTTCCCAGAGACACATCCCTGTTTAATTGAAAGGTTTTAAATAAGCAAGAATGAGCACAAATTGCCCAGCAAGTAATATACAACAAGAGTAAGGAGTTTTATGTCACAGGTTTGAAATATCGAAGTATCATCTCTAAGATAGTTCAGAGTTTCAGAATAATATCATGAATAATGAATATCAACAATTCTTGGAATAAGAACGATAATTCAATATAAATCAACAGATATATATGAATTCAAGGCTATCAACATATCCAACTGGATAAATAATTTATACCGAGCAGTTACTAAGGACTATTGAACATCTACTAGAATTACCAATGTTAAACTGATAACTCAAAAGAATCAAGTACTATAGATGATCAGTCTACAATACTCCATGTTATGCATAACACCACAGTAATAATATACTCATGTATTAGGCTTTCCAACAACATACAATCCCCTTACCATAAGGGTTGTTCAACTCGGTTTTCAAGATTTCTACACCAATCAATTGGTTTGGACAGTTTTGTAAACATTTATATAGTCTAGCCAAAGCAAATGGCATAGGCACTTTCACAATATTCAAGAACAATACCAAGTTCAATATTAATAATAGTTCTCACAATAGTTTTAGACATACTAGCTCAATTTAACGAATAAGTAGGATAATAAGCTTACGATATTCGTTGAATAAAGTTACGCAAGATTTAGAATACTTGCACAATGTAAAGTAAGGTTCGGATACTTTCTCACTATAGA
The DNA here is from genome assembly GCA_016801055.1 of Panax notoginseng. Classification (NCBI taxonomy): domain Eukaryota; kingdom Viridiplantae; phylum Streptophyta; class Magnoliopsida; order Apiales; family Araliaceae; genus Panax; species Panax notoginseng. The sequence goes on along the minus strand of CM029016.1, from coordinate 42,145,251 downwards.
TTTGAGTAAGGTTAGAGAACTTGCTTAACAATAATTGGAGTAAGTTTAGGGAACTTGCACAATATACAGGTAGTTCAGATACTTGCCTTAAGCGTAGTTTATCCCCGTTAAGAAATTAACACTTTCGAATCCTATTTATAGCGTATTATATGTTCAAGATGTTCATTAGCTAACAAAGTCTTTAATCAAGCTTGACATGATACAAGTATGCTTATATGGTACAAAATCAGTTTATAAGTCATCACAATTACAACGACGCCTTGGTTAAAAACATTCTTTAACATTCGAAAATTATGATCAACTTTTGTCTCTATCACGTAGCATGCTTCTTAACATATTACCTAGCATATTGGTCATGTATTACAAGTTAAAGACATCATATAGGCATGCTTCAAACATCAAACCAAAAACAGAACTTAATCATGACTGCTGCACGGCGCAGCTGTGCCATGGCTAAGCCTAGGACCGGCGCAGCTGCGCTGTCCTCTAGCTATGCCAAGACTCAGCTGCTGTCTTGTGGTTTCTGCCCGGCTTAACCAAAACAATCATACATGATATGTTTATCATGTTAAGGGTCTTATCATGCTTCACAAGTCAATCTAGGTTCCTTCCTTCATAATAAATTCTAAATTGATTATTTCAAAAATTTAAGGCCATTCGAGGTCAAAAACCACAAAGTCTATCATGCTTGCTCTCTAAACATACAAGATAGTCACAAAACTCATATTAGGCATGCTTGTGAGTATTCATAACGCATATGTGCAATTAGCACTGCTATGGTTGAAAATAGGCTTTGTTTATGCTTTTCTTGAAATATGATACACAAGCATGATATATATACATTTATACTACATGAGTAGGTCTAAGAGTAACATCACATGCGATCACAATTATCAGATTCCAACCCTCAAGGTATTATGTTAAAAATCACGTTCAAAGCTTACTAGTAGATTTAATATGCTCATGCTTTCTTGTTAATCACATACACACAAGTTAAAGGTTTATTCATGCATTTCTAAGTCATACTAACATGCTTGCAAGGTCCGAATATAAATTATGTAGCAATCATGCATGTTAGCTCACTAGGCTAAGCCTTTTTTTCTTGAAACATTTATAACACAAGGCTTAATAAGTTTGGTCATGCTCAAAGGAACTATGTACACTATAACATGCTCATCTACGTGTAAAATCAGTCATGTGTAGCTTACTAGGTTCGCATGATCTCTAACATAGTTTTTTTTCAAAACTTAACGTCCAAATCTCCATCTAAACCATATGCTTTCGTTAATCATGCAAATCTATTCAAACATGCCCACATTAGGTTCATATATCTATATACACCCCTAACACATACTTGCATGCTATTATAAGTCATAGTACCATAACAGATTGCAAAACAGAAGCTCAAAACTAAATTCAGAGTCCGACGCAGCTGCACTGCGCCTCTGTGTAAATACGGCGCAGCTGCGTTGTGCCTGGTTCAAACCAGGAACAGTTGGCTTCGGCAACTGTTCAGCCCAAACACAGAATTTACTCCCGAATTCGTTTCCAAACACTCATATCACAGTTTAAACATGCTTATAAGGTCATATAACAACCATATGAACATTACTCAACCATACTAACATCCATTTCCATGAATTCAAGAAATTAAAATTTCAATACTTATGAACTCTGTTTAACAGAGACTGAAATTGGAAACAAGGAAAAGGAATTATACCTTTGTAATGTGAAAGAACTTGCTCCTAATTGAACTCTTAAGCTCTCAGAACACTAGTATGCTCTCAATTTTACACTAAGCAATTCTTAGACAATTTCCAGGAAACACCAACTGATAACCATAGCTGCCGTTTATAGAAGAGCTTTGGACTGAACCTTGGTGTTACACAAGATGGAAATCCATGGTGCAATGGAATGGAACAATGGTTGCTCAAGGGTTGGCCAACCACCCTCAAGCTCAGCCATCATCACCTAGCTCTAGCCTTTTGAAAACGTACGTATTATAGCTTGGAGTCACTATTCACGTACTTGGTGACACTTATTATGGGACAAGAAAGAAAATCCCAGCATTCTTGATATCTAGGCTTGGTTTGGTCTACTTAATTTCCTACAATGAAATCTTAATGTACAATTGTTACCATATTAAGAATTTTAGGGATAAATTATACACTCACATCATGTAGTCCATGTACATTAAATATACATAATAAAATAATGCAGTTAGATATTATTGTCCGGGTAGTTCCATAATTATCTCTATCACTCATTTAATCATATTATAACCTTATTATATTAATAACGTATTTATTTATGTTAAATAAATAAATTTATTCCTTCCCTTGATTAATCATCACTTAATATAATATAGTTTCATAGATCTTAATATATAGTCACACTACACTATATAGCATGGTTGTATTATTGTTCACATGCACATAACTGTCAATATAATATTATTATTTTACTAACTTGCTTATTTATGTTAGATAAATAAATCATGCACTTCCTTAATTAATTAACACCAATATTAATTAATCCAACCATTGATTAATGTACTTATGGATTTCCATAATATATTGCAAATAATAGTAATCACACATTATTAGTTAATTACTAAGAATTCAATCTTCTACCATAACCATTAACAATTAATCAATATACCAACTAACAATTAATATTACTTAATTGCACACTTTATTTCTTAGTTTATTAATGTCACACACACTACGTAATTGTTCATTTAATTTTCCAAGATAGAAGAATTAATTTTTCTCCAACTGACCACTGGCGCAGCTGCGCCATTTTGTACTACTGGGACGGCGCAGCTGCGCTGTGCCCTGACAGTGTCAAGACTGGTTTAGCTTTAGCCTGTGCCAATTTTCATCGCTAAATCCGCTTTATATGGCATGCAATGATGTCCACAAAAGTGTTACTACAAGTCTATGAGCATATTCATTAACTTATATGATATCACACGTTCAACACGATTATACTTCCTAATTCTCATTTTAACTCACTTAATGGATTTTCTCGTTTCACAATATGCCACATAAGGCATTTCACAATCCTCATTGTCAAACCACACTTCTTAATACGCATTGATCTAATACGAATCAATTGCATTAACCAACTCATAAAATAATAACACTTATTTTCACATAAATAATATTTCCATTAATATATTCATTTAATAATACATGAGAATTCTCGGGTATTACATTTGCACTTATGCTAAAGATATTCAATTGTAAATTCAGTAGTCATGAACATACCAGTCAACAATTCATCTTTGCACTATTGGCCAAAGAGAACCCATAGTCACGATCATACCAATAATCCACCCATCTTTACACTCAAGTCAAAGAGAAATTTCATCACCAGGATTATAAAAATGTTATATATGATAATAAAAATAATATGATCAAAACATGGATTTAATTTCAAGAGTACGATTCATAAATCAACGATAATTTAGTCAGAAAAAGAAACCAATTTTGTCGTGAATAGTACACCATGAATAGTAACCCGTACATAGTATCCCGTATTCGTAAATAGTATCGTATACGTAAATAATGTCGTATACGTGAATAGTATCGTATACGTGAATAGTATCGTATACGTGAATAGTACCGTATACGTGAATAATATCGTATACGTGAATAGTAACCCCGACATGAAAAAGATAAAGTTTCACAATAAAACTCATATCAATATTTCGGTATAATGATATTAAAAGAAATAATATCATTTACTTGAAAAAAATAACATCCCTTACCATCCCTTATCTCAAAAGAATAACACTTCTGACTGGAATACCTGATATAATACTTAAGAAAACTTTCATTGTATAGCAACACTCAAGATATCTAAATACTCACAAAAATACGCTCGATATTATAGCGAGAGAAACTTCTGATTCTGGTATGATTTTTAATTCTAACCTAAGCACCCTATTTATAGGAAAATGCTTAGAACACCAAAGCAAAAAATTTTAAAAAATATTAATATTTAAAAAAAAAATTCTTACGCACACCACATCACTCTCATTAGCACACACAAATGGGTCCCACAACATTAAAAACATTTTTTGTGAAAAAAATATTTATAACCCCAAAAATCAATTATTCCGGAACTTCAATAATTCATAATAATTAGTCATTTTATCAGAAAGATTCAAATCTTATGTCCACTCTACAGGAAATTTAATTCTCTATAACTTTGTAGAAAAATGTTTTTCCAAATTTCGAACTAAAAATAACCGAAATCCGCATACGGATGATTTTTCACACCAAAATACTGATAAAAACATCAATACTAATTCCTTCATTTATATCCACATTGAATAAATACTTCCTTATCATCTAAATCAACATTTAATTATTCATAAATAATATTACATAACTACAATATTGACAACCAGGTCGTTCTTAGGAAAGAGGGGTCGTTCCTAGGAAAGAGGGGACTTTCCGATAAGGATTTCTCTTTACTGGCGCGCAATTAGGTGACCAAACCCCTTTCCTAGACAGAACTTCCTTAGACATTGCCAATAATGCTATCTAATAATATTATTCAAATAATATGAATTATTGATCTGATAATGAGAAATACTGTGTAGTGACAATTATTGAATTAGCAATAATATAAAATAATGTGCAATACCATGTGCTACTGTGCAACAACGCTTATTACTTTACTTTATCCCTCAGGTATTCCAACAGTGTTAACAGTAACCCTTACGCCGTTATTTTAAAAAAACTCATTCATGTCGTTTTCTTCATCCGATAGTTTTTTTTTCGTTATGGGGCCCACAGATGGTTGCGCCGTTGTACGAATATTTTCCGACAACAAGAATATTCCACAACTAAATGAATATTCCCCGACAACAATGAATATTTTATAACCACTTGCTTATTTTAAAAAATTTACATATATCACCCTTAACTTTAAACTTTTATCAATTTAACTATTTACTAAATAGAAAAATTGAATACTTTTATTTCATAAAATTCTGGGTCTTACAATCTCCTCTCCTTATGAAATTTCGTCCCCGAAATTTACGTACCTGGTATTTCGAAGAGTTGAGAATACCTTACTTTCATTTCAGATTCTATCTTCCCTGTCATCATGATTTCTCCATTGATCAGTATAGAATACAACTTCAAAACAAAGGTTAATTGACATATCATAATTTGTCAACTTCTCAAGTAAGAAATTTTAGCTTAGGTAAGTCACACACTAGCGAAGTATATTACTCGTCTATCCCCTCCTAGTTCTAGACTCATATCTCCGCCAGCGACCATATCCCTAAACTCTAATACCAACTGTGACGTCCCCAAAATAGGTCCACTTAACCCATTCTGAGTTGCCAAATATATGGTACAGAAACCAAATACAAACTTTATTAATACAACTGTCTTGCAAAATACGACCATAATTAAACTATGAGTTTTAATACAAATATATGCAACTCTCATGATGCCTCGACCACAACACCTTACAATGGTACCTTTCATAAAGGTACAGTCAATAACTGTTTTAGAAATTAAAATCTTTAGAAAATACTCAAGGAAACCTTCGTACATGAGAGGCCATGCATCTAAGTTATAATAGATATCATATGACTTGAGAATTATCCTTGGTTGACCCAATATATCCCAAAGAAAAATGAGAAGATTAATATCATATTCTTTCCAATGGTGAGTCTTCTCTTGCTATATAATTATCTCCATTGTCTCCAATTGAGAATTATATTTCAACCAAACTCTAAGATTATATAGGCAGTGCTCATAGATATAATCAGCAAGTGGATGTGCACAATCCTGTCTTATGATAACACGAAGTCGTATGTCATTAGACATCTTGTATGATAGTGACAAAACACCCTTCCAAAGTTGGGTTCACCTCACCCTATTTAGTTCACCAAAATCAGCGGTTAAATGACGTCTGAAATACGACATACTTATCTAAAATTCTCAATAAAATTATTTCCATACTATTTTAGGGGAAACCTCAACAGCTATAGACCATCGTTCTATTCCCATGTTACCCCCGCTCGACCCAGCTACACTCTTATTACCTAAAAGGAATTGTGAAGTAAAAGGGTGAGAACAACTAGCCTAGTAAAGAATATCATGACTAAAGATAATTAAATTATCAATAGCCTTCGTCAGTAATAAATCAGAGATTTAGAACATATGGTAGATGTGACGCCCCCAGAATAGGTATACAACACCCATTCTGAGTCGCCAAATACATGGTACAGAAAGCAAACTACAACTTCAATAATACAATTGTCGTGCAAAATACGACAACACATACTGTGAGTTTAAATACAAATATTGTCTTCTAGACAATATCCACACTCAAATAAATCCTCATTACAATTATTCAAACACTATTTTACAGAAATAGTGAGGACTGCTAATACATCTTTCTAGAACCATCACTCCATACCCCGACTAGATCCTGCTATGTTCTCACCTCCTGAGAAGAAAAATGGAACAAAAAGGAAAAGGGTGAGCTCAACTAGCCCAGTAAAGAATATTATGACTAAGATAATATACAACAAATTATCGTTAGTCTTCAACAGGGAAAAATCTGATAAAATATAATCGACAACAAGTTTTAGATCAACAACTGCAGCGGAAACAGCAAACCATTAGAAGAGTCAAGTAGAGAAAGAATTCTACTATCTTCTAAGATTTAAAAGTCCATCATCAATATTTTATCCCTGTAACATCAATTAATAATCATCTTTAACCAAATATTCATCTTTGCACTACAGGCCAAAGATATTCATTTGTATCATCAGTCGGTCATGTTCATCTCAACACCTGTTCATCTTTGCACTACAGGCCAAAGATATTCATCAAGTAATTATACATCTTTGCACTACAGGCCAAAGATATTCATTAATATCATCATTTAGGACTGAGGATGATGAAAAATATCTTAAAGAGAACGAATCCAATGAGACAGAAGGACAAATAGTAGGGATTCGTATAACAGTTTATCCAAGATCAATAATACTTCATAATAATCAATTGTGAAGCAGAATTCAAAAATAAAGATCAAAACATGGATACAATCAAAGATAGTAACCATAATAGACATCTTGGACAAAAAGGAAAAATTTTATTTTTCGGTGAATAGTGCCGTATTCGTGAATAGTGCCGTATACGTGAATAGTGCCGTATACGTGAATAGTAACCCCCGACACAAAAAGTTCCAAATTTGATAAAAACTCATATCAATATTTCAGCATAATGATATTGAAGAAAATAATATCATTAAGAAGAAAATAATATCCCTTACCTCAAAATATCAGTACTTCTGGTCGGAATACCGGTATAAGGCTGAAAGAAACTTGCTCTGATGAATAGAAACTCTCAAAGTATCTAAATACTCACAAAATACACTCAATAATCTAGAGAGAGAAAGAGAGAAAACTTGTTTCTGGTGTGATTTTCAATTCTAACTTAGCCCTCTATTTATAGGAAAATTTTGGTAGGTTTGACCTGCAACCTGATGGCTTTACCTGCTACTATTCCCACCCACCACATTTGAAATATAATTCAGCACATTTCTTCACCAACCACAAGTGGGGCCCACCAATTCTAGAATTTTCCACCAAAATGATAAACTCCGAAAATTCAACAATTTCTGAACCAGTCATCTTGTAAAATTCATAATAAATCATACGTTCATTTTTAACGGTTCAAAATTTGTGGACATATACTCAACTTATATATGTATAACATATCCAAAAATTACCACGATCCAACGGTCGGATTAAAAATTATAACACCCGCAATATTTCTCAAAAACCCTGATTTGATTTTTAATACCTCCATTCCGACAAAAATACTGATAAAAACCTCAACATTAACTCCTTCATTTTTAACCACAAAAATATATCCCTCATTTATATCCACATAAAATAAATATTTCCTTATCATATGAATCAATAATTAATTATTCACAAATAATATTACAGAATCACATTTATGACAACCAGGCCGTTCCCAGGAAAGAGGGGGCTTTCCAATAAGGATTTCTCCTTACTGGCGCGCAATTAGATGACCAAACCTCTCCTTAGACAGAACTTTCTAGACATTGCCAATAATGTTATCTAATAATATTATTCAAATAATATGAATTATTGATCTGATAAATGAAAATACTGTGCAGCAACAATTATTGAAACAACAATAATATAAAATATCAACGCAGCAATTATTGAATCAATAAAATAAAATATTGAATAATAACTACTGTAACAATTATTGAGTAGTGCCTTCTTACGTAAGAATCAATAATTGGTGCAATACCGTGTGCTACTGTATTTTAACCACCGGGTATTCCAACAGTATTAACGGTAACAACTACGCCGTTATTTATAAACAACTTATACTTGTCGTTTTCTTCATCCAATCGCTTTCCGTTATGGGGCCCACACAAGGCTGCGTCGTCGTACGAATATTCCCCGACAGCAAGAATATTCCACGACCAACCGAATATTCACCGACCAAAAATAAATATTTTATAACCACTTGCTTATTTTGCAAAATTTGCACATTTCACCCATAACCAAAGTATTATATCAAATTAACCCCTTATTATTCACAATAATATTTAGAGAAAATTTGATTTTATTCATTAATAAGTTGGGGTCTTACAACCTCCCCTCCTTATGAAATTTCGTCCTCGAAATTGACGTACGTACCTGATGTTTCAAAAAGGTGAGGATACCTCGCTTTCATTTCTGATTCCAACTCCCAGGTCATTTCTTCAATAGCATGGTTTCTCCACAAAACCTTAACTTGTGGTATAACCTTCGTGCGTAGGACATGCTCTTTCCTATCCAAGATCTTAACAGGTACCTCCTCGTACGTTAAATCTTCAGCTATCTCGTCTGGTTCTAACTCAATAATGTGGTTCGGGTCTTTAACATATTTACGAAGCATAGATATGTGAAAAACATTATGAACACGAGACATGCTTGGAGGTAATGCGAGTCTATATGCCACATTTCCTATTCGCTCAAGAATCTCAAATGGACCAACAAATCTTGGATTGAGCTTTCCTCTCTTCCCAAATCTTGTAACTCCCTTCCATGGTGCAACACGTAACAATACATGATCCCCAATATTAAATTCCACGTCCTTCCGATGAAGATCCGCATAACTCTTTTGTCGATCCTGTGCCGTTTGTATACGTTGTCGAATCGTTTGGATCTTCTCTGTAGTAATGCGTACCAACTCTGGTCCCAACAATGTTGCTTCACCCACCTCGTCCCAGCATACTGGAGAACGACATTTTCTTCCATACAACGCCTCAAATGGAGCCATACCTATGCTCGCCTGATAACTGTTGTTGTAGGAGAATTCCACCAATGGTAGGTACTTATCCCAACTCCCTTTGAGATCTAAGACACAAAGTCTTAATAGATCTTCAAGAGTTTGAATAGTCCTCTCTGATTGTCCGTCCGTTTGAGGATGGTATGCTGAACTGAATCGTAAATCCGTGCCCATAGCTTTCTGCAAGCTAACCCAAAATCGTGAAGTGAATCTTGGGTCACGATCCGAAACTATGGATACTGGCATGCCATGCAATCTCACAATCTCGTTCACGTACATACTAGCAAGACGTTCAAGGGAATAAGTCTCACGTATCGGCAAGAAATGAGCGGACTTGGTTAATCTATCAACAATAACCCAAATCGCATCTATGCCTTGAGAAACCTTGGGAAGACCCGTAACAAAATCCATAGTAATGTGTTCCCACTTCCATTTCGGAATCTCAAGTGGTTGCAATGGACCCTTTGGTACTTGATGCTCCGCTTTTACACGTTGACAAGTTAAACATCTCGAGATAAACTCCGCGATCTCTCTTTTCATATTGCTCCACCAAAATGTATGTCGAAGATCGTGATACATTTTGGTACTCCCAGGATGGATTGCAAACGGTGTGTTGTGTGCCTCCATCATTATTCTATGCTTCAAGTCAAAATCGTTAGGAACACAAAGTCTGGAGTTGACTCGAAGTATTCCTTCTTCATCGATTCTTGCTTCTGGAATAGCACCTTCTTGCACTTTCTTCTTCATACGCATCAGCTCTATATCCGTAGCTTGAGCAGCTTTAACTTTATCGATTAAAGTCGGTTCTACTCGTATATTTGATATCATCATGTGGGTACTTGGAGCCTTCATCTCTATCTCCATCCTTTGCAAGTCATACAAAATGGGCCTTTGTGTTAACAACATTGCACTCGTACCCGCATATGATCTTCTACTCAATGCGTCAGCTACTACGTTTGCTTTTCCAGGATGATATTGGATGGTATGATCGTAATCTTTCAACAGCTCAAGCCAACGTCGTTGCCGCATGTTGAGTTCCTTTTGGGTGAAGAAATATTTGAGGCTTTTATGATCTGTATAGATCTCCACTTTCTCCCCATACAGGTAGTGTCTCCAGATCTTCAACGCAAAAACGACTGCTGCCAACTCCAAATCATGAGTAGGATAATTCCTCTCATATTCTTTGAGTTGTCGTGAGGCATAGGCTATGACTTTCCCATGTTGCATGAGAACACATCCTAACCCTTTGCCTGAAGCATCGCTGTAGATAACAAATCCATCCGAACCAGATGGTATTGTCAGAACAGGTGCCGAAATGAGTCTCCTCTTGAGTTCTTGGAAACTCTTCTCGCATTCCTCACTCCATACGAATTTTGTATCTTTCCGAGTCAGCTGAGTTAACGGAGTAGCGATTCGAGAAAATCCTTCCACAAATCTCCGATAATAACCAGCTAAGCCTAGAAAGCTACGTACTTCGATTACCTACTTAGATTGCTCTCAACTGTGACTCATATCCCAACCTTCGATAGCACGTCACAATGACACCTATCAGTTTACTACCGCACGAATATGGCGTCCCCTACGGAGAGTCTGGATTCAGTGCATTCCATAAAGGAAGTCACCAGATAAAGGCTCGGTTATCAACTTCTATAGTTAGGTTTTTAACTCCCGAAGTTCAATAGGAGTCATTCAATATAAGATTTTAGAAATGAGTTTTGTATCGGGTTGAAGATCAATACAAAAATTCAATATCACGCTCTGGGTTAAGCCAGGAAATTCTTCAGGAAATACGTCAAAATTTTACTAACAATAGAAATATCATTCACATCTAACGTATTTTTGTTCAAGTTCATAACATAGCTAAGAAAGCTTGACATCCGTTTTTCAATAAACGAATGACTTTACGGCTTGATATGAAAGAGTTTGACTTCAATGGTTTGGTTGCTTGAATTTGAATAACAGGTTGCTTAGGAATATGAAAACTAACAACCTTACAAAAGCAATCAATTTGGCATGATGAGTAGTTAACCAATCAATTCCTAAAATCACATCAAAAGCAAGTATCTTTAAAGAGATAAGGTCAACAGGTAATGTGATAGTGCCAACTTGGATCATGCAAGATTTATAAATGTAGATGTAACGAAAGTTTCACCTAACGGAGTTTCAACAGATAGGTCAAAGTCCAATTTCTCCGGAGTCAAGTTTAAACGTTGAGCACAAGCAGGAGAGATAAAAGAATGGGTAGAACCGGTATCTAGTAAAGTATAAACTTCGCAAAAATTTAAATTAGCTAACCCGTGATAACCTCGTTCGGGTTCCTCGCATTTTGACCAGTCACGAAAAACGCTCTTCCAGGAACCGTTGATTTGACTTATCCGGGACAACTTTTGGAGTCACCATCCCCGCTGAACTTGGTTTTGCTACAGAACACTCTCGAGCTATATGACCCTCCTTTCCACAGTTATAACATACCTTGGATTGTTGTGGGCAGTTTGGGCTGATATGTCCCTCCTCTCCGCATTTGTAACATCTAACTGGCGGTCGTTCTCCTCCCCTAGAATTTGTTCCTGGTGCTGGTGCTGCTATCGACGTCTTCCTGTCATTGTTAAATCTTCTCTTCTTGAAATTTCACTTGACTCACCTCTCCTATTATCATGGCCACGATGACCACCCGAGTGGTTACCGCTTTTGTCCGAATGCTTTCCTTCCCTCTGGTTGTCATTGCTTCGATGACTGCCGCCACCGGTATGACCCTGGTTGTGGTCCCTCGGTTGAACATACTCATTATCTCGCTCTAATAATTGAGCCCTGTTTACAACATCTGAATATAAAGAAAATTTATGAGAGATAAGATATTGTCGAATCTCGGGTTTTAGACCTCTCAGAAACATCCTTGTCATTCGTTCCTCATTTTCGACCAAATGAGGTGCAAACCTGGATAACTCTGCAAACTTCGCCTCGTACTGGGACACCGTCATGTTGTTTTGTTCCAGTCTGATAAACTCCACCTCCTTCATATGACGAATACTTTCAGGAAAGTACTTGTCATTGAACAGTTTTTGAAATGTTTCCCAGGACATGTTGAGTGCGTCAGGCTGGGTACGCTTCACAGACTCCCACCAGTAGTCTGCCTCACCGCGGAACATAAAAGTGGCGAATGGAACCTTCTGTTCCTCCGTGCATCCCAAGACATCGAATATCTTGGTAATTTGCTTGACCCACGTTTCCGCCATGATCGGATCCGGCTTTCCCTTAAATTCTGGTGGTCCCAATTCTTTGAACTGCTTAGCTGTGACAAACCGCGCGTTGTTATCATTTCCACCCGTATTCTGCACACGAGTCTCCCTCGTCTGATTTTGCATGAACTGCAAAAAGCTCCTAAACATTCCATCATTCATCGTTTGCTCGGTAACGTTGTTTACAGGAGGAATATTGCCTTCCTGTTGCACGTTCCCCTGGGTAGTGATCAAAGGTGTCTCCACGGTCTGATTTACTCCATTATTAACGTTCTCAGCTGCCATTCTTAAATACTGCCATAAAACAAGGGTTAATAGTCATGTCATATATTATCCCTATACTCTGACCGACCAAATAAACACCAAATAAACTTAGTCAAGTCATACTAGTGAAGGAATTCCCCGTCTCTCCCCTCCTAGTTCTTGTCTCACATCTCAGCCAGGGATCATATCCCTAAGCTCTGATACCAACTGTGACGCCCCCAGAATAGGTATACAACACCCATTCTGAGTCGCCAAATACATGGTACAGAAAGCAAACTACAACTTCAATAATACAATTGTCGTGCAAAATACGACAACACATACTGTGAGTTTAAATACAAATATTGTCTTCTAGACAATATCCACACTCAAATAAATCCTCATTACAATTATTCAAACACTATTTTACAGAAATAGTGAGGACTGCTAATACATCTTTCTAGAACCATCACTCCATACCCCGACTAGATCCTGCTATGTTCTCACCTCCTGAGAAGAAAAATGGAACAAAAAGGAAAAGGGTGAGCTCAACTAGCCCAGTAAAGAATATTATGACTAAGATAATATACAACAAATTATCGTTAGTCTTCAACAGGGAAAAATCTGATAAAATATAATCGACAACAAGTTTTAGATCAACAACTGCAGCGGAAACAGCAAACCATTAGAAGAGTCAAGTAGAGAAAGAATTCTACTATCTTCTAAGATTTAAAAGTCCATCATCAATATTTTATCCCTGTAACATCAATTAATAATCATCTTTAACCAAATATTCATCTTTGCACTACAGGCCAAAGATATTCATTTGTATCATCAGTCGGTCATGTTCATCTCAACACCTGTTCATCTTTGCACTACAGGCCAAAGATATTCATCAAGTAATTATACATCTTTGCACTACAGGCCAAAGATATTCATTAATATCATCATTTAGGACTGAGGATGATGAAAAATATCTTAAAGAGAACGAATCCAATGAGACAGAAGGACAAATAGTAGGGATTCGTATAACAGTTTATCCAAGATCAATAATACTTCATAATAATCAATTGTGAAGCAGAATTCAAAAATAAAGATCAAAACATGGATACAATCAAAGATAGTAACCATAATAGACATCTTGGACAAAAAGGAAAAATTTTATTTTTCGGTGAATAGTGCCGTATTCGTGAATAGTGCCGTATACGTGAATAGTGCCGTATACGTGAATAGTAACCCCCGACACAAAAAGTTCCAAATTTGATAAAAACTCATATCAATATTTCAGCATAATGATATTGAAGAAAATAATATCATTAAGAAGAAAATAATATCCCTTACCTCAAAATATCAGTACTTCTGGTCGGAATACCGGTATAAGGCTGAAAGAAACTTGCTCTGATGAATAGAAACTCTCAAAGTATCTAAATACTCACAAAATACACTCAATAATCTAGAGAGAGAAAGAGAGAAAACTTGTTTCTGGTGTGATTTTCAATTCTAACTTAGCCCTCTATTTATAGGAAAATTTTGGTAGGTTTGACCTGCAACCTGATGGCTTTACCTGCTACTATTCCCACCTACCACATTTGAAATATAATTCAGCACATTTCTTCACCAACCACAAGTGGGGCCCACCAATTCTAGAATTTTCCACCAAAATGATAAACTCCGAAAATTCAACAATTTCTGAACCAGTCATCTTGTAAAATTCATAATAAATCATACGTTCATTTTTAACGGTTCAAAATTTGTGGACATATACTCAACTTATATATGTATAACATATCCAAAAATTACCACGATCCAACGGTCGGATTAAAAATTATAACACCCGCAATATTTCTCAAAAACCCTGATTTGATTTTTTAATACCTCCATTCCGATAAAAATACTGATAAAACACCTCAACATTAACTCCTTCATTTTTAACCACAAAAATATATCCCTCATTTATATCCACATAAAATAAATATTTCCTTATCATATGAATCAATAATTAATTATTCACAAATAATATTACAGAATCACATTTATGACAACCAGGCCGTTCCCAGGAAAGAGGGGGCTTTCCAATAAGGATTTCTCCTTACTGGCGCGCAATTAGATGACCAAACCTCTCCTTAGACAGAACTTTCTAGACATTGCCAATAATGTTATCTAATAATATTATTCAAATAATATGAATTATTGATCTGATAAATGAAAATACTGTGCAGCAACAATTATTGAAACAACAATAATATAAAATATCAACGCAGCAATTATTGAATCAATAAAATAAAATATTGAATAATAACTACTGTAACAATTATTGAGTAGTGCCTTCTTACGTAAGAATCAATAATTGGTGCAATACCGTGTGCTACTGTATTTTAACCACTGGGTATTCCAACAGTATTAACGGTAACAACTACGCCGTTATTTATAAACAACTTATACTTGTCGTTTTCTTCATCCAATCGCTTTCCGTTATGGGGCCCACACAAGGCTGCGTCGTCGTACGAATATTCCCCGACAGCAAGAATATTTCACGACCAACCGAATATTCACCGACCAAAAATAAATATTTTATAACCACTTGCTTATTTTGCAAAATTTGCACATTTCACCCATAACCAAAGTATTATATCAAATTAACCCCTTATTATTCACAATAATATTTAGAGAAAATTTGATTTTATTCATTAATAAGTTGGGGTCTTACAGTAGATGATAAGACTTTTCAACCATAGTTGCAGCGGAACTGTGACAACCCGAGAATTTTGGACAATTTTATAAAATCTTAAAAGATCAAATAAAAGTTAAATAATAGACCTAGACAGAAAATAAGTGTATGAATTTGACATTTTTGAAGGATTTTTTTAAGGGTTTAAAAATTTTTGTGGTGAATTATTCAGGATTAAGTGTATAATTGTATGTGTTCTGTGTATATGGTCTTATATGTGTATAGTATGGTCAAGGGTTGATCAGATAACTTATATCAGTGATAAACCCTAGGGATAAGTTAAGAACTTCGACGTTAAGTTAGTAAACTCTAACAACTGATAAGAAACCTTAGCGAATTGTTCGGAAACTCTAATTTTAGTTTCGGAAATTCGAAACCCTAATTTGGGAACCCTAATGCTAAGTATAAAATTCTAAGGGTTAAAAGTTATGTGAGTAATGAATATGAATATTATGTGTTTATTTTTATTTGTTTATTATATAAATAAATAAAAGAAACTAAGGTAATCTAATTATATATTAGGAATGAAAAATTGAATAACTTAAAGGTTATGGTATGGGAGAATAATAGTATTTATAATATATACTAATCCCAAGAGATTTATTTTATACATCTCAATTAATTAATTTTATAACCTAATTATAGTAAGTCTAATTGGGTTAAGAAATTAAATGTACATAAGTAATGATTTAAATTATAATTGAGGAAATAAAAACCCTAATTAAATGATTTGGGTTGGATAAGAATTAAAGGTATTGGACTATGTATATTTTATGGCCCAAGTAATTAATTTAAAAGCCCAAAACAATTAATTTGTAAGTCCAAAATATTAAATTAAAGCCCAAACTTTTAGCCCAATTAATAAGGGACATTTTGGACCATTAGTAAGTTAATAAAGCATGAAAACAAAATAAAAATTTGTGGCAACAAAGGGGCCATGATGCCCGGCCATATAAGAGGGAGGAGGAGAGATTCATGTATGAAATGATTAAAAGTTATCTACTCCTACCAAACATATACCAACTCCTCTTACTTGTCACTTATTTATTTAACCAACACTTATGCTAAAATTTGCAAGCAAGATGAGGATTGTGGGAGATTTATAAGAGATATACACTCTATATATCTATACATTTTAATTGTCTATATATACTCCTAAACTATTTTGTAAATAAACTTTACTTCCTATTTCTAAATTAACTAACAAAAGAGAGAAAGAAAGAAAATCAAGAGAGAGAGAGAGAGGAAGGATGCCATTTTCGGCAGCCGCTTGAGAGGAAGGGGATGAGAAAATTTTCTCATACATCCCAAAGTTCATCTCTTATTTTGAAGAAAGAAGATAACACAAGAAATAGGAATAATAACTACACCCTAATAACTTAGTTGATGCAATTTATTTGGCTGTTTAAATTCAAATCATGAGTCTATGTTTATAAAACTAAAAATCATGAATATATTTGTTAATGAATATTTCATGCTTAGATATACTCCTATCGGGTATTATTTTAGTTGGAAATCAAAAGTAAAGAAAAATAATTTTTCTAGTTTATAACCATAAAATATCTATGTACTTTGGATTTTCACTGTTTTTGATCTACACCTTCTTTTTGAAATCCGTCAAAGAGAGGTTCTATATATATAAGTTATCTACTAAACCCAAATGATAGCACTCAAAAATGTTGAGTACACAATCTATAGTAACTGTTTTAGCCAAAACAGTTTCATGTCTAGAGAGAAAAGAAGACTATTTTTGGACAGTCA
Organism: Panax notoginseng; assembly: GCA_016801055.1. Lineage (NCBI taxonomy): Eukaryota > Viridiplantae > Streptophyta > Magnoliopsida > Apiales > Araliaceae > Panax > Panax notoginseng. The sequence goes on along the minus strand of CM029016.1, from coordinate 42,127,924 downwards.
AGGGTAGGGGTAGTTTCATCATTTTTTGGACATTCAAAAATTCTGAAAATATTTGGGAGGATACTATGATAAGTTTTCTAACATCTCCAAGTGGAATCACTGAAAAAAGAATTATAGATTTCCGTATGGATTATTTTTAACAAAGTAGGAAAAAGTGAAAAATTGCAAAAAGCTACTGCCCATAAAATTGTAGGGGCTGTTTTGGCCACTTAATTTGTGAAATAAATTCCGGCCTTTCGGGACATGAAAATATATGGTATAAAGTACCTCCTGTCCAAAAATGAGCTCATTCTGACTTAAAATGACCAAGTTATGACCAATTCAATTTTTAGGATTTTTCGACAAAAATTGCTATAACCAGAGTTCTATAACTTCGATGGCCACAAAATTTAAACTGGAGGCTCACATTAACACGTATAAGATTGTGTCAAGAGATGGGAATTTTTAGAGTTGAGCATGATAGGGCTAATTTTTTAAGCTACACACTAAAAATGATTTTTGAAAAATACTAAAGGAAGTTGAAAAATTATGAAAAAATAGTTTTTGTGTATGAAATATATGTATATGTGTTTGGACAAAGGATAGAAAAATAATAAATTGATTTGATATTTTCGTGAAAAGGATAATGAATCCATCTTGGATTGAAAAATCTGATTAATCCAGCTTGCTGGATTGAAAAGCAGTTTACTGAATTGAAAATGTGTTGAATCCAGTTTATTAGATTGCAATCTATTTGCTGGATTTGGAATCCAGTTTGCTGGATTACAGTTTGATTTGCTGGATTGGCCATCTTGTTCCTGGATTTGGAATCCAGTTTGCTGGATTGCAATCTGGGTTGCTGGATTGCAATCTAGGTTGCTGGATTGGTATGTTTGGATAATCCAGGTTGCTGGATTAGTATTTGACTTATTAGATGATAAAGAAAAACTTATAATATATAAGATTAAAGTATTTAAATCATATAAATATGATATTTATGATTGAAATATCATGATAAATGATAATAATTATGTAAAAATTATTATGAGGCTTGGAAAATTATTTTGATTGATAATATAATTATCTAAGATAATTGTTAAGTGTTTAGGCAGAGTTTAATTGAACTTAAACTCGACAATTATCCGATTAGGCCGTCGGGATGTTAGAATAGTACCGAATTTAACTCAGACTGCAATAGTTTGACTTGATACTAGGTCTTATGTGCTGTATAGACTGATAGAATTATGGGCTAATGTGTTTAGGTTATTTTATAATTGAAAAATTATTATGAGACTTGGAATTTTTTTTTGATTGATAATACAATTATCTAAGATAATTGTTAAGTGTTTAGACAGAGTTTAATTGAACTTAAACTCAAACTCGATAATTATCCGATTAGGCCGTCGGGATGTCAGAATAGTACCGAATTCAACTCAGACTGCAATAGTTTGAGTTGATACTAGGTCTTATGTGCTGTATAGACTGATAGGATTATGTGTTAATGTGTTTAGGTTATTTTATAATTGTGATGATATTATTCTAATATTGGAAGATCTATATTATCAATATTAGGTATTTCGGATGAAGCTAAGATAGATTGCGTAACAGTAATCAACCGAGCAGGCAAGTTCTCTCTAACTCAACCTGAGTTATGATTATTCAAATATACTGGTGATTAATCCTTATTGATTATCATGCCTATGAATTGTTGAAATCGCACTTGATGCATATTGCATGTGTTCATCAGGTATGAAAGGCTGATCACCTTCATTTCCATTCGGTCCAGATATATATTTGTTCATGTTCAATGTTCGTTCAACTATAAAATTTGTTCATGCTAATTCATAATTATATTGTAGAATTTTAGCCAGCTTATTGTTCAATTCTTTCCATTATGATATATCCTTAATTTATGAACTTATACTTGCTGGGAAAATTTGTTGCTCACCTTTTCTATATCATGATTAACATTGCAGATTAAGACGAATACGTTCGGATACAGGAAAGGATAAAGCCAAGTTCAGCTTGGGATTAAATGTGCAATTTATTTGGTTGTTTAAATTCAAATCACGAGTCTATGTTTCTAAACTTAAAAATCATGAATATACTTGTTAATGAGTGTTTCAAATTTAGATATACCCATATTAGGTGTTATTTTAGTTGGAAATCAAAAGTAAAGAAAAGTGATTTTTCTAGTTTATAACCATAAAATTTCTATGTACTTTGGATTTTCACCGTTTTTGATCTACACCTTCTTTTTGTAATCCGTCAAAGAGAGGTGCTAGATATATAAGTTATCTACTAAACTCAAGTGGTAGCACTCAAAAATATTGAGTACACAATCTGTAGTGACTGTTTTAGCCAAAATAGTTTCATGTCTAGAGAGAAAAGAAGACTGTTTTTGGACAGTCAAGGGTAGGGGTAGTTTCGTTATTTTTCGGACATTCAAAAATTTTGAAAATATTTGGGAGGGTACTATAATAAGTTTTCTAACATCTCCAAGTGGAATCACTAAAAAAAGAATTGTAAATTTTCGTATGAATTATTTTTAACAAAGTAGGAAAAAGTGAAAAATTGCAAAAAGCTACTGCCCAGAAATTTGTAGGAGTTGTTTCGGCCACTTAATTTGTGAAATAAATTTCGGCCTTTTGGGAAATGAAAATATATGGTATAAAGAACCTCCTGTCCAAAAATAAGCTCATTCCGACTTAAAATGACCAATTCAATTTTTAGGATTTTTCGACGAAAATCGCTATAACCGGAGTTCTATAACTCCGATGGCCACAATTTTTAAACTGGAGGCTCACGTTAACACGCATAAGATTGTGTCAAGAGATGTAAATTTCTGGAGTTGAGCATGATAGGGTTAATTTCTTAAGCTACACACTAAAAATAATTTTTGAAAAATACTAAAGGAAGTTGAAAAATTATGGAAAAATACTTTTTGTGTATGAAATATATGTATATATATTTGGACAAATGATAGAAAAATAATAAATTGATTTGGTATTTTCGTGAAAAGGATAATGAATCCAGCTTGGATTGAAAAATCTGATGAATCCAGCTTGCTGGATTGAAAAGCAGTTTACTGAATTGAAAATGTGTTGAATCCAGTTTGCTGGATTGCAATCTAGTTGTTGGATTTAGAATCCAGTTTGCTGGATTACAGTTTGGTTTGCTGGATTGGCCATCTTGTTGCTGGATTTGGAATCCAGTTTGCTGGATTGCAATCTGGGTTGCTGGATTGGTATGTTTGGATAATCCAGGTTGCTGGATTAGTATTTGACTTATTAGATGATAAAGAAGAACTTATGATATATAAGATTAAAGTATTTAAATAATATAAATATGATATTTATGATTGAAAAATCATGATAAATGATAATAATTATGTAAAAATTTTTATGAGACTTGGAAAATTATTTTGATTGATAATATAATTATCTAAGATAATTGTTAAATATTTAGGAAGAGTTTAATTGAACTTAAACTCAGCAATTGACCGATTAGGCCGTCGGGATGTTAGAATAGTACCGAATTCAACTCAGACTGCAATAGTTTGACTTGATACTAGGTCTTATGTGCTGTATAGACTGATAGGATTATGTGTTAATGTGTTTAGATTATTTCATAATTGTGATGATATTATTCTAATATTGGAAGATCTATATTATCAATATTAGGTCTTTCGAATGAAGCTAAGATAGATTGCATGGCAATAATCAACCGAGCAGGCAAGTTCTTTCTAACTTAACCCTGAGTTATGATTATTCAAATATACTGGTGATTAATCATTATTGATTATCACGTCTATAAATTGTTGAAATCGTACTTGATGCATATTGCATATGTTCATCAGGTATGAAAGGCTGATCACCTTTATTACCAGTCGGTCCAGATATATATTTGTTCATGTTCAATGTTCGTTCAACTATGAAATTTGTTCATGCTAGTTCACAATTATATTATAGAATTTTAGCCAGCTTATTGTTCCATTCTTTCCATCATGATATATCCTTAATTTATGAACTTATACTTGTTAGGCAAACTTGTTGCTCACCCTTGCTATATCATGATTAACATTGCAAATTAAGACGAATACATTCGGATATAGGAAAGGATAAAGATAAGTTCAGCTTGGAATTAAATGTGCAGCTAAATTGTAATAGTATAGTATGATAATAACATTGTATGTTAGATAGGATATTGATTCAGGTATAGGTGTAGGTTCTCGACCTTGGGGAATAGTGTATAAGTTTATTTTATAAACAATTTATATTTATATCTTCCGTAATTGTTATAGAATTAATGTATCAGATTCGTGGTGATTGGGACCTAGATCTAGGGCTTTCACAAGAACGAACAATCCATTAGAAGAGTCAAATAGACCATAAAGTCTATTATTTTCTCCATGTTAAAAGTCCACCAACAATATTTTATCCCTGTAACATCAATCAACAGTTTCTATCCACAATCATGTGAATAACTCATAATCATAATTGTGGTTCTAAATTCCTCTTCGTACCCGAGACGAAGATAATTTTCATCACATGTCTTTACCTGAAACATCAAAGATCATGGTTATACCAAATCACAGTTCCTGTTCATAATCATACTAATAAATTCATCTTTGCACTACGGGCCAAAGATATTCATCAACAGTTCATCTTTACACTACAGGCCAAAAATATTCAACAACAGGTCATCTTTGCACTACGTGCCAAAGATATTCAACAACATGTCATCTTTGCACTACATACCAAAGATATTCAACAACAAGTCATCTTTGCACTACTGGCCAAAGATATTATTATCTCAAATAAATATATAATCATTTTAGAATTTATATAAACAATAATTATAACTATGCTGATCAATTCACCTTTGCACTTAAGCTAAAGATATTCAATTGAAAATTTAATGGTCATGATCATACCAGTCAACAATTTATCTTTGCACTATTGGTCAAAGAGAACTCATAGTCACGATCATACCAATAATCCACCCATCTTTACACTTCAAGTCAGAGAAATTTCATCACCAGGATTATAAAAATGTTATATATGATAATAAAAACAATATGATCAAAACATGGATTTAATTTCAAGAGTAAGATTCATAAATCAACGATAATTTAGTCAGGAAAAAACTATTTTTGTCGTTAATAGTATCCCGTGAATAGTAACCCGTGCATAGTATCCCGTATTCGTAAATAGTACCGTATACGTAAATAGTGTCATATACGTAAATAGTGCCATATATATGAATAATGTCGTATACGTGAATAGTGCCGTATACGTGAATAGTAACCCCGAAATGAAATTAAAAAGGCAAAACTAATAATTTAGCCACTATAGTTGGCAAGTTTTACTTAATTCACCATTGAACTTTTAATTTTTTAAATTACCCCATTAAACTAATTAAAATTTTACAATTGGGCTAGCCTGTTAACTCAGGCTAACTTCTGTTAAATTGATTTGGGTTTTTTTCCTACGTGGCTTTTAAATAGAAAAATAAAAATAACAAATATGACATGGCTGAACACAGGTAGATAACAAAAATGACATGGCTAGTCTGTTAACTCAACCAAATGAATGAAACCCTAAACCAAGAAAAAGATACCATTATCGATATTGATGTTTGCATCTTTCAGTACCCAAAACCCTAAACCGCTATAAACCCTTACTTCCCTCGCCAGATAGGCATTGGCCCGTATCATCATCTCCGTCCAGACTTCTTTAAGATGCAGATTCACAAACTCGTTACGGCCAAAAGGGTTCTCACGAGTCACGGCCAGCCCAATCGCAAATTCCAAGGAGCTCTTGGTTCAAAAAGTCAAAGAATCTGAGTTTGTCATTCGTGGATTTTTTGATCAGTACATTGATCTTGATGGCAATACCCTGGCTTTGATCTTCGTTATTGATGGTCTCTTCTTGGTTGATCATTTGAATAATATGTATAGTTATAAAAATCCCAAATCTGGCCTTATAGGGGAAGCCGAGAGGAAGTTAGCACAGGATATAATGATGTTTGAGAATTAAATCCATTTGTTTTTGCTATTGAAATTGATCGGAAAGTTTCTCCGACAATATTTCGGTAATGATGAAATTGAATTGGAAAGTGAATCTAAAATGGTAGATAAAATTAAAACATCAGTGTTTAATTTCTTGCAAGCACACTCTCCTCTTGAATTGAATCATCAAGCTCAGTACCAGTACAACACCAACAATGTACACCTGCTCGATCACATGTACCATTTAATTGTCAATAATTGAGAAATGCGGAGGATTAAAAGTTGTTCCACCGGTGTTCAGCCATCTCATTTTTGTTATTTTTCCTTTTTTATTTAAAAGCTACGTAGGAAAATACCCAAATCAATTTAACAGAAGTTAACTTGAGTTAACAAACTAGCCCAATTATAAATTTTTAATTAGTTTAATGGAGTAATTAAAAAAATTAAAAGTTTTGTGATGAATTAAGTAAAACTTACCAACTATAGTGGCTAAATCATTAGTTTTGCCATATTAAAAGAAATAACATCATTTACTTAAAAAAAATAACATCTCTAGCCATCCCTTACCTCAAAAGAATAGTACTTCTGATTGAAATATTGAATATAATACTGAAAGAAACTTACACTGTATAGAAACACTCAAGATATCTAAATACTCACAAAAATACGCTCGATATTATAGAGAGAGAAACTTCTGATTCTGGTGTGATTTTCAATTATAACCTAAGCACTCTATTTATAGAAAAATGCTTAGAACACCAAAGTAGAAAATTTAATAAAACATTAATATTTTTAAAAAAAATTCCTACGTACACCACATCTCTCTCATCAGCGCATATAAATGGATCCCACCCACATTAAAAACGTTTTTTGTGACAAAAATATTTAACCCCAAAAATTAATTATTCTGGAACTTCAATAATTCATAATAAATAGCCCTTTTAACAGAAAAATTCAAATTTTATTTCCATTCCATAAAAAATTAATTTTCTACAACTTTGTAGAAGAAAATTTTTCCACATTCCGAACTAAAAATGAACGAAATTCACATACGGATGATTTTTCACACCAAAATACTGATAAAAACATTAGTACTAATTCCTTCATTTATATCCACATTGAATAAATATTTTCTTATCATATAAATTAACAATTAATTATTCATAAATAATATTACAGAACTATAATATTGACAATCAGGTCGTTCCCAAGAAAGAGGGGGCTTTCCGATAAGGATTTTTCCTTACTGGCGCGCAATTAGGTGACCAAACCCCTTTCCTAGATAGAACTTCCTTAGACATTGCCAATAATGCTATATAATAATATTATTCAAATGATATGAATTATTGATCTGATAATGGAAAATACTGTGCAGTGACAATTATTGAATTAACAATAATATAAAATACTGTGCAATACCATGTGCTACTGTGCAACAACGCGTATTACTTTACTTTATCCATCGGGTATTCTAACAGTGTTAACGATAACCGTTACGCTGTTATTTTAAAAAACTCATTCGTGTCGCTTTCTTCATTCAACTGCTTTTTTTTCGTTATGGGGCCCACAGATAATTGTGTCGTCGTAAGAATATTCCCTGACAACAAGAATATTCCACGACCAAATGAATATTTTTCAAAAATAATGAATATTTTATAATCACTTGCTTATTTTTAAAACTTTACAAATATCACCCTTAACTTTAAACTTCTATCAATTTAACTATTTACTAAATAGAAAAATTGAATACTTTTATTTTATAAAATTCAGGGTCTTACAAGTTACACCCTTATAGAAACGAGCTTCTTCAGGTACGAGTTCAAGTCCAAGTCTTTCATGTTATCCTTGAATTCATCGGGTTATATTCCTTCTTTTGATCAACGTTAGCCACCCAAGTGTTTGGTCTCTAAATGTGATCCACCAAGGAAGAATAGGTATTCAGGAAGATGAGTGTATGGCTAAACCCTAGTTTCTATCTTTATACAAAATATACGTACTTTACTAACTTTTTGGAATAAAATGTCTATGACTTGTGTGTCTCCCATAATAAGATTTCTCTCATTAATAGATTTAGATAACCCTCTTAAACTATTTTGGAATATGATTTTAGTTTTAATTAATTAAACTTCTTTAATTAATTATATTCCTAATCCAATTAGAAATAAATGATAGTACTTTTATTACTTAATTCCAAACTCTTTTAGGAGTTAAATAATAATAATAATAATAATAATAATAATAATAATAATAAGACTCCTCTTATTAATTTATATTTAATATTTTCAAAATATTAAATAATAAATTAAATTTAATATTAAATATTAAATATTTAAGCTATTTAATTTATTCTATCACCATAGATTAAATTAAATATACATCACGATTATGATATTTGCTTCTTAAATAAATATTTTCCTTTTATGGTGTGACCCTTTAGTTTCTCTATAATAAACCGATTGTGAATAAATCAATTAGAATAATTTTACTCTTATTTAATTAAATAAATTAAACTATTTAATTTATTTAAATAAATAACATTTATTCTACAATAAAGGTAAGCTCCCTTAGCGATCAATGACTTTTCAAATAATATAGATTTCAATATTAATCATAAAAAACAAGTGAGTAAATATTTACCGAATAATTCAATCCTTCTACCGTACAATGTCCCAATTAAATATAAGACATTAAATAACTATCAAGTCTTATTTTATTTAATTATATGTATTTCGATTCCTAAATGCACAACTCCAAATATTGTAAATTATAAACACCTTTCTAATTTCATTCTACATTCGCTAAGAATTTTTGGGTTGCCATTTATCGAATCAGATAGGACATTCTCTTCTTTTACTAGACGCGATAGATTCTTTGTTGGTCATTCATTATCACTATGTATAACTTATTATACCCAAGCATACCTTTTGATATACCTTAAAGGTCTTATGAAACATGTCAAAGTATACTCATCATACACAAGATATTATGATGATATCAAGTTTAAGGAGCACTTGTACTACTATCACCATAGAAATTCTATTGACAGACGAGTAAAACTCCATTAGCTATTTCTTAGCGAGCCATTTTCAGTGAACTTATTCTTCAATAAGTACCTACATATTTGCTTTAGTGTCTCCACACAAATGATTATGAGATAAATCATTTTCTTCCTAAGAGCAAGAAACGTATGTACCAATTTATCCGGATTCACTAATCCCCTTTTAGTAATCCAACGATCGGAAACTATTTTAGTTTTAAGCTATCTAAGAATTTAGATCTCATTAGCATGATCATCATCATGATTCTAAAATCATTGCTTAAAATTATAGGTTTATCACATATTATATAACAACATCATGTAGATAAAATAAACGCCTTTAATGAATTAGTTCTTTTATTAATAAATGAATAAGATTAATACAAAGTATATGCTTCATCATATCGAATATGATTGGATTGTGTGCATACTACTTTCAGCTTATCGAAGATAAATATTTTCGACTGAAAAATATCCAAATGAATTTTTGCCGAAAATAAATTATAGTCGACGAAAATTTTTCGACAAAATTAATGTGTTGAATATATATTGCAGTTAATTTTGACGAAATGTTCCCTCAAAATTATGCTAATTCGGAAGAAAAATAAAATTTTTAAAAACTATTAAACGCTAATATCGACGGATTGTCTGTCGAAAATACCTTATTCCGTCGAATATAATCAATTTTTTTTAATATTTTTTAAAAAATTACAATTTCCAAGTATTTTTAACTCAATGTTGTACCTGTAACTCGCTTTATCCCAACATAGATAGCCAGTAATATATTTCACATTCAACATAGCGCTAAAAACTTATTTTATCTCATCATCAATAACATAACCAAGCTAACAATTACAAATGATCTAGTAACTCATCAAAAATTACAAATATAAGCTAATGTTCCATAAATTATACAATCTGATTTATAAAACTCGTACAAACTCAACTAGACTACAATATAATCAAATGATATACAATTTAATGAGTAAAATGAATACAAATGAACTAAAAACTAGTAGGAGGATCATCATCGGGCGGGAGTGGACGACGATGCTACTCTAGTGTATGAAAATAAGCAACGTCGCCGTCCCCCCGGTCGCTATTGCCATCTTCATCGTCATCGCCAGTCTGTTCGCCATCGCCACCTTGTTGACAGAATTAAAAATAAAAATCATTAGTCCGTATATATTTGAGAATTAAAGAGAGACAGTTAAGTGAAAATAAAATAACAACAGAATACATGAGTAGGCGGGGACTAACAAAAAGTCTACTCTAGGAGGGTAACCACCATCAGGAGCATCTCGCAGCTAAACGCGACGAACTGCTTCTGCGATAATCTCGTACTCTTTGTGGTTGCCCCTGCTAGAACCTCCTAAGCGAGCTGGTGAAAACGAGAACTGCTAGGCAATTTCTGACGAAGAAAAAAATGGATCGGTATGGAACATATCCTACACCGCCGCAATCAGCCTCTGGAATAACTCGTCGTCCAAGTCAGCGCCCGTATGAGATGGTCCAACAGGTGCTCTTGGACATTAGCGTTGGCTAGAGCCTACAAAAATATATATAACATTACTAATAATAATTTATATTATGTGATAAATTATGATTATTCCGTGATACATAAAAAATATTATTACCTCCAAGTAGTGTATATGCGGGTATCTTTGGCTGGCCCATCACTCGATACCAGTCGGTACTGCTAGTAGGGGGATCCTGAGATGCGACCCATAGTCTCGGCTTCTCATCTCGAGATAATACAATCTCGAGAGGGGGGATGGTGGGATCTAATGGCTCAGAACCCCCCTAACAGCCTCCAACTCAGCTATACACTGGTACCGAAGCTTTTGAAATCGGTCCTGTAATTTATTTTATATATGTGAGTAAATTATATCATTTTATTAACGAGTGAATACTGAGATTACTAAAAAGTAATATGATGAGTGCATATTATTCATTTATTTTGATTCTTTTATGTTTAGTTTTGTTGCATGTTTCATGTGTATATGAGCTTATTAAGGTGTTTAATAATTTCAGGAAGAATTGAAGCTGAAATGAGGAAAAAGGGAAACTTGCAGGGTTTTTAGAATTTAGTTGGATGCATGGTCTTGACTTGGGACTTGAATTTTATTGTATAGCTCTTCCTTAGCTTTTCGGAACATCTTGAATCGTCCCAATCGGAGTTCGTATGAAGAAGTTATGATCTTTTTACCAGACGGAAGTTAAACCTCAAAGTTTGGAAGTTGTAATTTGCGTAGCAGTCACTTGGAGTCTAATTTCGACCTTGATACAGCCCTAATATGTCAAATCTCAAAGAATAAACGTTGTAGATCTCGTCAATATCTTCGTTGTGATAGGCAGCAGGTCACGTAACTCCTCCCAAATCAAAATTTATGCTCGTTTTACCAAAGGACGTTGCAGCAGAAAATGAAAATTCGCCACAGCGAATTTGAGCGCGAAAATTGGAAAATCTTGAATTTTTGAAAAGTTTCTAAATGCATATTTTGGCAGATTTCAACATGGAATGGGATTATTATTTCTATTAGCTTTAGGATTTACTTTATACTAAGATTTATTTCCAAATTAGATTCTATTTCTCTATGGAAACTAGTTATGATTTGTAATTCCTTTTAGGATTTGGATTTCTAATTCCCACATGATTTAGGATTTTATCTAGCACTATAAATAGAGGATGATAGTCAGGGTTTTATTCATTCAATCATCTACTACATTGGAGGTTTGAAGACATGAGTTAAGTTCTTTTTATTCAGTTCTAAGGGATGTTGAACCTTATTTATAATTAATGGTTAATTGAGTATTCATTATTTATTTCTTCTCACATGAAATTCATTCTTGATAATCTGATTTAATTTTTGAATGATATTTAGCTTAACTGATTTGATTTTTGCAGGATTGAGTTGGTTAACGGATATCATATGCTAGATCAAGGAATAATATTACGTGTAATTGATATTGTTTCTAATCACAAGTAGTAATTAGTAATACCTGATTGTGGACAAGCTTTTGAGTATTGCTATGATTATCAGAAGACAAGATAAATAATCCGAGCTTATGTGTTTGTTGCTTGGAATAGTCTAATTCTCTAGTTCTTAATGGTGTTGTTATATTAAATCTAGAGAGCTTGTTCTATGTTATATAATTGTTAGAATCTTGTGAAGAGCTTGTTTCATTGAGTGACAATCTAAGGGGAGTTTCGGGTAGCAGAGCTTGTTGTTACCTAATGCTATTAGTTTCATTGAAGGGTAAATAATGTTACACTTTATTAATCTATTGTTGTAAAAAGGTGACACTGAACTGAAGAACTGAAGCTTTTTGTTCATTGTTTATTCTTATTAGTTTATTCTTGTTAATTTAGTTAATTAATTAAAAATCCCCTTTTCATTAAAAATCATTGGATAAATATAAAACAAATCACTCTCTGTGGGATCGATCCTTTCTTACTATTGTGCTAATTATTTGAATTTGTAAAGTGAAAGTGAGGTTAATTTAGGAGTGTAAACGACAGCTCCCAAATTTTGGCGCCGCTGCCGGGGAGTGTTATTTGTTTTTATTTATTCATTATTTTCGTTTTTTTTTATTTTTTTTCTTTTTCTTTTTGTTTTATAACTTAATCCTTTCACTCTATTGACTTAAATTTTGTTCAAGAGATAGAGAAAACTGCAGATATAGAAGAAGATCTTGTTCCATCACTTGAAGAGAAAAAGATGGTGGTGCCAAACAAAAATAGGACTTTAAAAGAATTGGCTACTCTCGATCTTGATCAATCATCATTTTGTATTGAGTATCCTACTTTAGATGTTGCTTTTGAACTTAACTCTAGACTAATTCGTCTTTTGCCTACTTTTTGTGGTCTTACTGGTGAAAATCTATATAAGCATCTAAAGGAGTTTCATGTGGTGTGTTCCACGATGAAAGCACAAGGAGTGGCAGAGGAGCAGATCAAGCTTAGACTTTTTCCATTCTCATTAGCAGATTTGGCTAAAGACTAGTTATACTATCTACCTTCAGGATTAATATGATCATGGACTGATATGCAAATGCTATTCTTGGAAAGGTACTTTCCTGCATCAAGAGTCGCCCACCTAAGGAATGAGAAATGTGGAATCAGGAAGTTCAATGGAGAAACTCTCTATGAGTATTTGGAAAGGTTCAATAAGTTGTGTTCCAGCTGTCCACCTCATGGAATTGATGAGCATCACTTGATCCAGTACTTCTACGAGGGATTGCTACCAATGGAAAGAAGTATGATTAATGCAGCAAGTGGATGAGCATGATAGACACGTAATTCATACATTTTATTATCCCTAATTTTGTCCTTTTAATTATATTAGTTTATTAAATTCATTTGTTTTATTTTATTTTGTAGGATTTAATATTTGTTGCAATAAAGTCAAAATCTTGGTGATCAAGGAATATTTAATCCTCTTATTCATATAAGGAATATCCAAGAAGAATCCTACAAGGAGTAGGAAAGGGGTTGAACAATCTTGTGCAAGTCAAATCCAACAAAAGAAGGGAAAGTATATCTAGAAGATCTTTTTGAGAAGTTGATTGGGAACAAAACTGTCCAAGTTCAATGAATCTAAATTACGGTTTAAAGTTATTTTCTCTATAAATAGGCCTCTTATTTTAGAGAGAAGGACACCACTTGTTATTTTATTTTTCTTAGTTTTTCACTAGTGTAGAAGGGAGTAAGATATTTAGAGTTTGTCTTTTCTCTTATTTCAATCACGTGTGGTACTACTGTCAGGGAGTATTTGTAACTTTCTTTTATTTATATAATAGAAATTCTCTTTTTAATTATTGTTCTTATTTCATGCGAATTGTAGTACTAATATTATTTGTTTTTGTTTTTAATTCCATGGCTAGCTAAATTTCTAATACCTAGGATTATGAGGAAACTAAGTATTTCATAATAATATTTTCTTTCCGTTCCAAAATTAATGCCTAATTATTTTCGCCTTCATATTTTCCTCCGCATAAATTGCATATGATTTTTATATTGATTGCGAGATTTTGATAAGTTATAGTTAATCTGTGAATTTTTCATAACTTATGTTTGCCCATATTGATTATATGAATCATTATTTTTAAAGGGAAGGGAGAATAATTTGGGAATTGATTTAGGAAATAAGAAATTATTTATTATGTTAATATTTGGTGGATTTTGATTTCTAAGTATCTTTTCTCATTAATAGTTTCTGTTATTAATTAATAGTTTGCGTAATTTAGTTAATAAATCTTCTCCACTATTTTTATTTCTAATTTGCCTAAAGTATTAATTAAGGATATATTAAAGAATTAATCTAGTCTCTGTGGGTTCGACATGTACTTGCCAGTTCTTCAATTAGACACTATGCACTTGCAGTACATATTTTTAACACATCAGAGCACTAGTAGACAAGACTCCAGAAGCTGCAAGGAACTTAATTGCAAACATGACAGCTAACTCACAACAGAATGGAACTAAGATGGATCACACACCACAAAGGGTAAATGGGGTAAGCACAAGAGACTTGGAGTAGCAGATTTCTGATTTAACTGCTTTGGTTCGACAAATGGTTGCAAGGAATACACAAGGTTTTCATCAAGCTCAGCCTCAGTACCACACAGAAAACCAAGAAGTACCTGTCAATTTTGGGACATCTATGGAGGATATGTTCAAGGCATTCATGAACCAAGCATAACAGTTCATGAGTCAGACACAGCAATTCCAGCAGGAGACAAGAATTTCTGTTCAAGATTTGAGGGACCAAGTTGGTCAGCTTGCAACCACAGTAGGAAGGTCACTTTCTCAAACTGTTGAAAATGTAAATGTCATAACATTGAGATGTGGTGCAGAGGATCAGCAGCAACGAAAGTCAATACAAAACAAGTCTGATAATAGTGAAACAAGAAGCAGTGATGTACTCAAGCACAAAGTTCCACCATTTTTAGCTTATGAACCAAAACTACCCTTTCCCCAAGTTCTAACAAGGAATTGGAAAGTTGGAAAGAATTCAACGTGGTATATAGAGTCTAATGAAAAATGCATGGAAGAAATGGTGAATAGGGAACAAGAACTTAAAAATGATGAGGAGTTTACAAGTGCAAACCAGTTAGAAGTGCTTGAGGCTACTACTGAATTTGAAGAAGAAATCAAGTATTCAAAGTCTGAAAAGGATGAACAAGAGGTAGAGATGGAAGAATTAATAATTCCTACAGATTTCTATAAGGAGGACATGGATGATGATACTTTCCTTGTACCAGCAACAACACAGAATGATAAACACCATGGGACCTTACACATGGAATTGGACGATGCACATGTCCAGTTCGGCATATATGAAGTTAAGAGGAATTTTGGTAATGTTAATTCTGTTTTTGGTATTGATGTTATTGACTCTATAATGCAGAAATCTCTTGAGAAAATATACAAGAAGGGTTTAAGGGCTGGAATGGACCAAAATCATGATATAAAGAATGCTCCTAAAGAATTGAAACGGTTACCAGTCCACTTGAAGTACACAAGTTCAATTACATAGGATGAGAAGGATGATGTCAAGCCAATGACAATAAATAAGGGCAGCTGCTTGGGAGACAACCCAAGATCTCAGATTTGATTTTTATATCCCTTTACTTTTTAGTTTTTTTATTGCATGTTAGCTATTAGTATTTTCTTCTTTGCATGATTTTCTTACATTGGGGACAATGTAGGTTTAAATGTGGGGGGGGGGAAGATTTAGGTTTTTATTTTATTTAGGAATATTGATCCGATTTTGATGTGGAATTTTAAATTAAAAATTTTGGTTTCGTGATTCTATTTGGCCATGTGTTAAAAAGATTAAAGTCAAAGATTGAAAATCGATGCTAAAATTCAGATTCTGCTTGATGCTTAATTAGTTGATGAATGATGAAAACTAAGCCATGATCCATACTAATTGATTTAAATTGAATTTGTGATACATGAGTACTTGAATATGAGAAGCATGTTTATTTGGCTAAGTTATTTATGGAGTTGTCTATGTGCACTGATTTCATGACTTAGAACTGTTTAACTTGCTTATGTTGTTGCAGAACCATGTGAAAAAAATGATGAATGAAAAAAAAGAAAAAAAGAGAAGGAAAAAAATGAAAAATGAAAATCTTCTTCAATGTCCATTGTGCGAAATAACTTGGTATCTAAGCCTCGGGAAGCATCAGTATTCACGCAGAAAAGTGTGATGGATAAAAGCAGCTTGACTAGTCGATTTTTGTGGCCTTTGTTACTTGAATAAGTAAGCCCTAGGGGTGTCTCTACATCTAGCGCCCTAAGATCATCTGGTTTGGGAGTCATTGGTGGAAAGTTCACTAATGGGCAACTCTGAAAAGCCTAAGAAAAGGAGACATTGCACATGTCAAGAAAAGAAAAAAAATGAGAAAATCATGAAAATACATTCATCTGTGCTAAAGAAAAAGTTCTATGAAAAAATTAAAAAGTAAGAAAAATTTGTTCTTGGTTGCGAGTCAGTGTGCACGATTTTTGTTCCATAATAACCACGTTGAGTAAGTACATGGACTGTAGAAAAGTTTCTTATGTGGTTACAGGTTGGTTTAATGAAGTTCGTTGGTGAAATGTTAAGGTTGTTTATTATGAGTTAATTGATGAGGCATTGATTAGATTTCTGTGAGTTTAGTGTTGATAGTCATGATTTGTACCTTGAAACCTTTTAACATAATGATTGAATAGATTTTTTCTAGAAATCAAACTTTTATTTTACACGAAGACGTGTAAAAGGCTAAGTGTGGGGGAATTTGATGAGTGCATATTATTCATTTATTTTGATTCCTTTATCTCTAGTATTATTGTATGTTTCATGTGTAGATGAGCTTATTAAGTTGTTTAATAATTTCAGGAAGAATTGAAACTGAAATGAGGAAAAAGGGAAAATTATAGGGTTTTTAGCATTTAGTTAGATGCATGGTCTTGTCTTGAGACTTAGATTTTATTGTATAGCTCTTCCTTAGCTTTCCGAAACATCTTGAATCATCCCAATCGGAGTTCGTATGAAGAAGTTATGATCTTTTTACCAGACGGAAGTTGAACTTCAAAGTTTGAAAGTTGCAATTTGCATAGGAGTCACTTGGAGCCTGATTTCGACCTTGATACAGCCCTAATCTGTCAAATCGTAAAGAATAGAAGTTGTAGATCTCGTCAATATCTTCGTTTTGATTGGTAGAAGGTCACGTAACTCCTCCCAGATCAAAATTTATGCTCGTTTTACCAAAGGACGTCGCAACAAAAAATGAAAATTCGCCCCAGCGAATTTGAGCGCGAAAATTGGAAAATCTTGAATTTTTGAAAAGTTTCTAAATGCAGATTTTGGCAGATTTCAACATGGCATGGGATTATTATTTCTATTAGCTTTAGGATTTATTTTATACTAAGATTTATTTCCAAATTAGATTCTATTTCTTTATGAAAACTTGTTATAATTTGTAATTCCTTTTAGGATTTGGATTTCTAATTCCCACATGATTTAGGACTTTGTCTAGTACTATAAACAAAGGATGATAGTCAGGATTTTATTCATTCAATTATCTACTATGTTCAATCATCTACTACATTGGAGGATTGAAGACATGAGCTAAGTTCTTTTTATTCAGTTCTAAAGGATGTTGAACCTTATTTATAATTAATGGTTAATTGAGTATTCATTATTTATTCGTTCTCACGTGAAATTCATTCTTGATAATCTGATTTAATTTCTGAATGCTATTTGGCTTAACTGATTTGATTTCTGCAGGATTGAGTTGGTTAACGGATATCATATGATAGATCAACGAATAATATTACGTGTAATTGATATTGTTTCTAATCACAAGTAGTAATTAGTAATACCTGATTGTGGACAAGCTTTTGAGTATTACTATGATTATCAGAAGATAAGTTAAACAATCTGAGCTTATGTGTTTGTTACTTGGAATAGTCTAATTCTCTAGTTCTTAATGATGCTGTTATATTAAATCTAGAGAGCTTGTTCTAGGTTACATAATTGTTGGAAACTTGTGAAAAGCTTGTTTCATGGAGTGATAATCTAAGGGGAGTTTTGGGTAGCAGAGCTTGTTGTTACCTAGGGCTATTAGTTTCATTGAAGGGTAAATAATGTTACACTTTATTAATCTATTGTTGTAAAAAGGTGATACTGAACTAAAGAACTGAAGCTTTTTATTCATTGTTTATTCTTATTAGTTTATTCTTGTTAATTTAGTTACTTAATTAAAAATCCCCTTTTCATTAGAAATCATAGGATAAATGTAAAAAAAATTAAGAAGGGTAGGTTGTAAGACCCCAAATTTTATGAATAAAGATTTAATTTTCTCTAAATATTATTTTGAATAATAAGGTGTGGATTTGATATAATGTTATAGTTTTGGGTAATATTTACAAATTTTGCAAAGTAAGCAAGTTATCATAAAATATTCGTTTGGTCGGGGAATATTCGTTTTATCAGGAAATATTTGTACGACGGTACAATCATTGGTGGACCCCACAACAAAATTACTGTAAAATATAGAAAGCGACAGAAATAACATTTTTATAAAAATACGGCAAAACTTTAACCGTTAACTATTGAAATACCCGGTGATAAAAGTATAGTAATACGCGTGGATGTACAGTAGCACACGGTATTGTACAGTATCTTTGATTATTGATGCTTACTTAAGAAGTCACTCAATTTTATTCATTAATTGTCGCAGTAGTTGTTGTATAGTATTTCATATTATTGATTCAATTATTGTCATAGTATCATTTGCACAATATTTTATATTATTAAATTAATAAATGAGACGACACGGTTATTAATATTATTATTTGTATTATTGACAATGTATAGAAAGTTCTAGCAAGAAAATGGGTTAGATCATTTAATTACGCGCCAATAAGGAAAAGTCCTTATCAGAAAGCCTCCTCTTTCCAGAGAATGATCTGGTTGTTAATATTGTGAGTTATAATATTAATGATGAATAAATGTTGATAGATTAAAAATATGTTTATTGAAGACAAGTGATTTATGATAAATAGAGAGGTTTTTCATAAAGTATTTATTGTAAGTTTGGCTTATTACATGGACCCCCACTTGCTCATTTTTCAAAATCGCCGATAAAAAGTTATCTCAATTTTTGTTTTATTATTATTATAATAGTAATAAAACAGAAAACTTTTTATACAAAACAAAATTTTTTTATATAAAACATAATACTTTTTATATTATATATAAAGTTATTCGTTTTATTAAATTATAAATAGAATATATTATATTTTATATAAAGATTTTTTATTAGAATATTTTATTGCACAGTAATGAATAGTGAAAATTAAAATTTTCAGCCGATTGCGCCCGTGAGTTTTCCTTTACTGTCCACCCGTGATTTTTCTTAAATGGTGCCCTGCCATTCTCCTATATATAGGATGCTTAGTTAAGAAATGAAAATCATACCAGAACCAGAGAATTCCTCTTCTATAATATTGAGTGTATTTCTTTTGAGCATAAGGATACTTTGAGTGTAGAAAACAGTGCAAGTTTTCTTCAAGAATATCTCCGCTATACCAGTCAAAATTACTCTCCTACTAAGGTAAGGGATATTATTTTTATTCAATATTCGTAAAAAATAATATTTTCTTCCATACTCTATAGTATGTAAGTAATATTATTTCGTTTCATATTCCTAAATCTACATTTATTTTGATAAGTATTGCTTCTATACTCCTTGAAATTAGTAGAATATCCTTAAAATTTGTGCTTCATCTAATATCTTTTTACTGAAATATTTTTCTGAACATTCTTGTTAAATTTTAATCTTATCATGTCGGGATACTATTCATGGGATACTATTGTAACGCCCCCATATCTATATTCCCACGGTATCCGATATGGTGCTTACTACTAGTCAATTAATATAACACATTCAAATCTATACACCCATGGTATCCAATTCTATGCTTATATCTAATCGAACGACTATATAATTATTACAAGATACAATTCCCATAGATCCAAGATTCACAGTATCCCATAAAAGATAACAATTCCCTAGAGAACTATTGTTGTGTTTGGATACCCTCACTTGGATGTATAGATTGTATCGATGAATAGTATCTATCTATCCAAAATTCAGAGTACTAGTAATAACATGAACAGTCCATATTACCAATACCCTCACTCAGATATATAGTCTATATCATGCGGATTACACTATCATATCGATAGTACCTATTTATTTGAAATCCAGAGTATCAACAACAACATGAACAGTCCATGTTGTCAATACCCTTACTAAGATAAATAGTTCCCAAGGATCTCAAACTAAATTGAAAATTCTAACTACATCTATGTATGTAAAGGAAACACGGTTGTGAAAATAAAAGATGATATATATATATATATATATATATATATATATATATATATATATATATATATATATATATATATATATATATATATATATTAAGGTTTGATTACATGATTCTGCATAAAGAATTTCTTATTACAAAAGTATTACATTCAGCTAGAGAGAAATATAAACTAATCTAAGTAGGGACGCTTCCTTTTATTTACTCCAGATGTGCCAGGGTTACCATCTAATACTGCAAAGGAAATGATTTGCAAGAGTGAGCTATGACATGCTCAGCATGTTTTATAATTTATCGCAACATAGGATTTGAAGAAATATAACAGTTCAAAACTCAACTTATTGTTGTTTACCATGTCTGAAATTTTTATATTTCAACCATTTCTGGACTTTTTATTTTTGTCATTCACAAAGACTTAGAAATCTTTTTCAGATGTGAGATAGGGGATCAGCCCATTCAACATCCTAGGAGTATGCATCTCGTCCTAATCGTGCTCACTTGCACTAAGTGTCAGATTCAATTGACACACAGTTATCCCTCTTAAGATATACAACTCAGTATAGGATGTCTTACCAAAACAATTTGGTTTGACACAACAGTTTATGCTCAATAAACAATATCATATGAATAAACCATTCATTTCTTAGTTATTCTGAAGCTATAGCGATAACTTTACAATAATTGGCAATTCAAGTTTAGGTTTGGTAATACATATCAAAAGTAATTCAAGATAGAAATCTTGTCTATCAAATAAGCAGGGTTTGAGAAATTTGCGTAAGCAATTTGGTTAGGGAACTTGCTTAAGTAATTAGGGTTAAGGAACTTGCTTAAGTAATTAGGGTTAGGGAACTTGCTTGAGCGATGATCGATCAAGCAACGCTACTCGATTCGTTTATAAACACCTAAGATGTTCATTCATATAAATCTAACAAATTAGTATTGATAATAATACTCAAATACATAAACTATTCATGTTTGGTTTAAGTTCGATATGATTTCGGTGTCCTAAAACTTTACCAGGTAATTAATAAGTGAATAACTCGAATAAACTTTATTTATAAGCTTTATTATATTTTTAGATAATTTATATATCTTTTATAATAATTTTTGAAGCTAATAACAATTTTTACGTATTTATTTATCCATTAAATGATTTTTAAATCATTTATTTCTATTTCTAAATAATTAATATCTATTTGGAATATTATACAAAATCTTGTTTATTATTTTAAAATAATTTATAATCATTTAATATGATTTTTAAATCATTTATATTATTTTTAAATAATTATTTATTATTTATAAATAATTATTCTAATTATTTTATTATTAACTTAATTATTAATATTATCCAAATAAATCAAATATTTATTGAATTTATGTAAAAATATTAAATGTTAATTATTATAACTTAAAATAATTTTTAAAACTATTTTTATATTTATTTATTAATTATTTCTACTTTTTATTAATTTATTTATTAGAAATTATTTTCTGTCTGTCGCTAAAGCCCTATAGTGACAGAAAGTGTCGTTATAGGTGTTCTTGTGTTTTTGGGAATCAATTGGTCATGGCCTAGAGGTCACTTTGACCTTAACTTAATTTCCTACTGTTAATGATTCTAGGTTTGGAAGTGTATTGGTATTATAGTACTCATGTAATAGTATAACAACATACAAATTTAATGCTTTAACCTACATATAACAAGAAGTTATAGAGGCTTAAAGTTACTAACAGAGCTGTTCTTGAGTTTCTGGGTAACCCAGAACAGTGGTCATGGTCGGTCAACGGTTTTATGGCTTCTAGATCTTTTAATCCTTGTGATAGATTTGTGTTTTGATTTTTGTAATAGGTAGTCTATATAATAAGGTACATACATGTTACACTGATTTGGACAGAGTTTGATTCTAAGGTCTAGATCTATGTTGGTCAAAGTACAACCGAAGGTTGTTCTTCATGTTCTTCAGTTTTCTGGGTAACCCAGAAAACACAGTCATGCTCAATCAACGACTTTTGACCATTAATTCTGGTAATCCTATGAATTTTTTAAACAATTGAATGTCATAGATATGTAGTATGTATGTCAAGTTATTAATTCATTACAATTAGACATCATAACATCAAACAGAATGCGATTAAAAGGTTGGTCAAAGTAGCCGGTTCAACCTGTTCTTAAGTTTTTTGGGTAACCCAGAAAATAGAACTTCGTGATCGGTCAACCACTTTTGACCACCTATATCTTGCAGTATATGATTCTAATGAACCTATTTTCTTTTCCAGATTAAAGACCTCATGTAATACTACAACTAGCATACAATTAACAGACCTAACTATTAACATACACGGATCTACAGGCTCTGACATTCGACTGTCTGACCTGTTTTTCTAAAATTTTCAATTTACTTAAAACACCATTTTGATGCATCTAGATGTTATGAAAACATGTTCTATCAACTTAGCATACTTTTTAACATTTTATTACACATATCTAAACATCTAAACAACAAATTAAGCATAGATGTAACATCCCGAAATTTGGTCTAACTTCACACCCGGATTTCGTACGTCACGAGTACATCATTCATCCAACATACATCATTATATACTGAAATATAACAACATACACTCTCAAATCCTAGGTTCTGGAAACCTTATAACCTCTTTCATTACAAATAATGATAATACATTATTCATTTCATCTTACAAGAGTGACTTTTATACGCCACCAAAGATACATAACAGTTCATTAAGCTAGTCTATAATTTAATTTCATCTTTCTACATTACAAGTCTTCACTTGATCTTCTCGCTCATTCACATTCTGAATGGCACTTCATCTGGATACCGTCAGCTTGATCTTTACGGGATCCTTAAGTTCTTCTAACATCGTTCGCTGAAAAGGTTTTTCATTTAAAGTAAGTGTGAGTATTCAATTGCCCAGCAAGTTATAACAGTTGAACAAACAACTTCAAGAGTTTAAACATTTCTTTAGAACTTCGATAACCGAACAAAGGTTATGAAGCAGCTTGAATAATAGGAATAGTCTCGATTCCTATCATCTTAAAACATCAGTCACTTTCACTTTGAAATACTTTCATTCCTCTACCTTTTTCATACACATCCTGTCTAGCTATAATCATTAGCACAGACATAACAATAACGGTTCATGTATAAACAGAACATACTTGTATTCAACAGATCAATCACAGAACAGTTCATATCATAGAAACACTGAAGTTTTTAAATTGTGGCTCAAGGCCTCATATGTTCTACCACCTTGTACAAATATCACACATTCGAACATAGACAGAACTTCTCAAGTTCAACATCTGAGAAGTTTGAGAAACTAGCATTCATTTAGAATATGAATGAAGTTAGGAAAGTTGCTTTACGCACAGCAACAGCTTACGCTGAACTGCTCATTCCAATTCCTATATAACACATAAGGAGAAAACATAAACACCAATTAGTCATATATTGAACTGACGCATTAGTTTACTTCACTTTACTTCTTAGGGTTCGCGTTCTTACAATATAAGTTTATGCGACTAACTTCCTTTACCAGTTTGCGCCTTCATGACATACGGAGATGTCGTACTCAAAACGTTCATCATCTTGGATGATTTATATTCTTATCTTCTTCTTATAACTTCTCTAGGACTCCGTACACATCGCTTCTCTGCTAGTAGTTCATATGGTACTCTGAGTGGTTTCCCATAAATAACCAACAAACAAGTTTCTGTCTCATCTACACTGCCATCACAGTGAGTTAGATCGGTTGCCAGTTTTGTATATACCTTCTCTCTCTGAAGGAATTGTTTAGCTCAGCTCCCATATGTCAACCATCAAAGGTTACGATTGTACCACAACCTAACTTATCGTAACTTATCCAAACCATTAAACTTTAATGTTCGTTAAGTTAATTTCTTATTCCTTACGGCTTTCTGGCAACTAAATGCCATACCTCAGGATTCATTCTTTATCGTCCAAGTTATACAGTCTTTTGTATACTAAGAGCGATCATTTAAGCTAATCATTAACTCGACTTCATTTTGTTAACGTCATTGTCTTTAATTTCATTCTTTACCATTCATGGTTTAATTAGAGATCTTCATTATCTTATGGTCAACCCATACACGGGGTGTAGGTTCTATCCGTTTAGTATTTGCGTACACTCAACCTTCAAGCCGGTTAAAGTGTTCAACGCTTACATTTTATTCAATCATTCTCCATCTGAATTACGATCAGCTGCCATTAATCTTCTTACCGTTCGCTAAGGCTTTCTTAATACCATTCATTATTCTTCCTTAATGTCGAAGTCATACCGTTCATTGTATGCAAAGACCGACCGTTCATCGCAACAACTTTGCGTTCACAGCATCTATACATTTTACACTTATCCCTCATTACCACAACCATAACATCAAAATGTTATTCCTTACCTTGGTCACTCAACGTCTAAGGAATCACAATCATAGCAATCCTTCACGTTTGTTCATCGCGACTACGGTCCCCGGATATCGGTTCCGTAACCCGTACCTAAAATCTTTGTCTTTTAATCTTATTTAATCGTTCTGTTAAACCTTTACTACAGGTTTAATTCACTTGATTAAGTATTACATTAATTGGACATTATGTTCTTTATCGTCCCTTACGTTTCCCCCAAGAGCTGAGCAGTTAAAAGCTCATCTCTGGCTTTTTCTCTACACTGGCGTTGCGACGCCACTCTCTCCTTTAACTCTCGCACCACGGCGTGAGTTAGTAGTACATGGCTCCTCAGTCTGGCGCTGCAGTGCCACATAACAAGGCATGGCTAGTGCCGCGGCGCCAAGCCTTAACCCTAGAAAATTTCTCTAAGTGTTAAATCCAATTTGAGACGCTCACTTCCCGATCTCATAACTTCTTCGTTATAACTCGGAACGAGGTCGTTCCAAAGCCATTCTCTTCCTTATCTTACATACTTCCATACCCCTTAGACATAACTTTGTTCTGAATCTATTAACGTGCCATTCGCTTGGCTTGATCTTCACCCTTTGTTCATTTTTACGTTTTTAACGCTCTTCGTTCGTTCGTCCGTAATTCGGTCATCTGAACTTGAAACTCATTTGTTCTTGAGTCCATGACTCACGTTTTCTACATTCTCTTACTTTCTTATGAAACCATATACGTTCGGGTTCATTTACTAACTTTTTAATTCTCGTTCTTCTTTTACGAAATTTTCGCCATAACTTCGTTATAGCTAAGTTTTAATCCATTCTTCATGAACGTTTCTACCGTTCCTAACCAAGCAATAAGCAACTAATTTATACGTGATGGTTTTAAACTTATCCATCAACAACATTTATCATACGATGGTTTTAAATTTGTCCATCAACAACATTCTTTGTGTTCTTCGTGTGTTCTTCGTTCGTTCTTCATTTTTAATCGATATTTTGGATTACGATTTCACTTTTTCTTAGAATTTAATGTTATAGAACACCATTCCTTACTTATTTCACCTAATTATTTATATAATCCACTCAGATCGTACTAATTCATTACGAATCTTATACTTCCTTAATAAATTTACAAACTAAACTTCAAATTCTTATTTCTTTATTTTCTTATGATTTCAACCATATGAAATCATTCCAATCTTCTTTTACTTCCTATTCCCATTAAGTTATGTTATTAACATATAGGACTTAAAGAGAAATTAAATTTGACTAGGTTTTAGGTTACCTCTCTTCTTTATTTTTCTTCCGCTAGACAAAGCCGGCGATCCGCAAGCTTTTCTATTTCACGATCACTTTCGATCCGATCATTCATGCTCATGCTCTTCCTTCTCCCTCTTCCTCCGAGCTCTCTCTCTCTCTCTCTAAGATGTAGGATTTTCAAAATCCCATCAAATGAACATAAGGCTTCCTATTTATAGAAAATCCAAAGCTAGGGCACTTTGGTCATTTCGCCCCCCTTAACCTCCTTACTATTCAAGTCTTAAGCCCTAAGTTAACTTGGTCTCCACATTAACTTAGCCATTAAAACTTCTTAACCCTTAAGTTTGCTTAGCCCTTAAGTTTACTTACTCATTACTTATAAGCACTTTACTTAACCTTTAAGCATAAGCACTTTACTTAGCTATTAAGCATAAGCACTTTACTTAGCTATTAAGTTTACTTAGTCACTACTTAACTTATACTTTACTTAGCCATTAAGACTAATCGTATTCTACGCATCTCATTCTCGTATTCTCTTCGTAAATAGTTCATACGATATTCGTATTATACTTCGTAATAATCTTCGTACTATACTCGTATAATAACTAGTATTACACTCATATTTCTTACGTATAATAATCCTAATTATTATACGAAATCATTAAATTCTCGGAACTCATTTTTTCTAACCCTTAGGTTTTAAGTCCACAAGCGAAAACTTCGTTTTTGCCATAACTGAAATATTATTGAATATTCCATCACATCTCAAAATTCTATGATTACGCGTTTCTCGGATATTCAAAATAAATCTCCGAGCAAAAATGGATGAATAGTGCCTATTTCGTCTTTTTCCCCCGAAATATTTTTGTTCCCGGGAAAATTTTATTTTCACCTTGAAAATTCTTACTCATTCAGTCTAGCTCATAGCCAGAATCCTCCCGACTTATAATCATCCTAGGTTAGAGAATGATTAATAAACACATAGCACAGAATAGTAATAATAAAAATTAATTTTATTAATAACTAATTCTTTAAACTTAAATTCTGAACAACCCGAATTTCTGGGTCGTTACACTCTTCCCCCCTTATAAAAATTCTATCCTCGGAATTTCTTAAAACCACACCCTTACCCGGGTCATCACATTCACCCCTTCTTCACAGAAGTTTCTCCTCGAAATTTTAGCTTACTCTACTTCTCAACTTCTCTTCAAAGGAGTATTAATCTTTCAAACATCTCCCCTCCCCCACCTTCATAACTTATTATGAATATAGAGTAGAAGGAATAAAGAGGAATATATAAAAATTTCTTTAAAACATTTCATACTTTTGCTGAGGGGTCAAATCGACCATGAACACTTACTAGGTTAAACAACATTTCGCCATAAACCCTTCTTTAACGGTCAGTTTACAATCACAAAGAAAGTAAACTACCTCTTCTATGTTCTCCTCAGACTTAATCATTAGATTGCACACCAAAACAATTTGGTCTGGCACAACTTCTGCAAAAAAAGCTCGATTTTCTTTTAAACATGACATACCATTAGTCTTAGCCAGAACAATTATCTTAGACCATACCAATAAATTGGACATCAACTTGTAACATTCGTCTAGTCAACTCAAGTGACATCGACTACTTCTTTAAATTCTTTTCGCAATACATCAAAATATTTTATGACGTTATGATACCGTACTTTTCACAGTACATTGAGGACTTCGTTAGTATGTGACTTCGTCATTATACATCATACCATAGTGGGTTGTTGATCCTAAGATCACATCCAACACCAGGTTCAATTGCATTAACAACTCCATCCTTTTACCATCCTTGCATCAAATGCACTGATGATATAAAATTCATTTTAATATTTTAAATCAATTTATGTTTAGCCGAAGTAATAAGCATAGACATACCAATAATAGCTCTTTTAAAATACATTGGTTCCAAAAGTTGAACCAATTCTTTCCTTTTAAAAATGTACATATCAGCACGAGTTCAATAAATTTCAAAATCTAGCATAGCTAGATGACTTGGAATATCCTTCTTCACCATCTTCCTTCATTGTCTTACTGCGACAATACTTAATCTTCTCTAGCACCTTTAATACTAAGCCTACTGAAAACAACGTGTTTTCAGTCTAAACATCCCTATACCTTTAGTACAATCCATCAACTCACCACACATTATAAGTTCAAGAACTTTCCACAATAATATGAGTTTAAGAACTATCCAGTCAGACCATAGGCATCCATTCGCTGAGATGTTCAAAAACATACCATATTATTATGAGTCACGAACTTACCATAAGTATGAGTTTCAAGAACTCGCACCTACCTTATCGTTCTCTACCTATCAAGTATATACATGAGAAAAGATTCACCTTCTCGTCATATACATCTTGATAGCACGACATACTATTCTAATGATTATCACTACCAGAAGCTAAGTGATTGTAAAATCAAACACAATTCCCATCCTATACAGAGAATTGGTCAACTCAGCTACTAATCGATATAGGAAGCTAAGCGGTTGTTACACCAAGGACAATTCTCCGCCCATACAAAGAATTGTTTAACTTAACAACTATATCAAATAAGAAGCTAAGTGGTTCTAAAATCACGTACAAATTCCCCGCCCATACAAGGAATCATACAACTCAGCTGCTGATATGAGTCCTCAATTAAAATCCTAAAACTTCTTACTTTCTCTCTGCTTAATACGAATTTTCTTTAATTCGTATGCTAACCTTTACAACTCAATTTGAGTTCTTCTTCCCATACTACTTCATAGTACCATTCATTCATAGCATTAGCTATAAATCATTCATCGTTTAACAGCTCATCTATTACTACGATTCACTATGATCACGTGGTGATCTTCTTATCCTTCTCTCTATGATTATAGTCTTAGGTACTCCTACCTAAGGTTTAAAACCTATCAGCTCTGATACCAACTTGTAACGTCCCGAAATCTGGTATAACTTCACACCCGAATTTCGTACATCACGAGTACATCATTCATCCAACATACATCATTATATACTGAAATATAACAACATATACTCTCAAATCCCAGGTTCTGGAAACCTTATAACCTCTTTCATTATAAATAATGATAATACATTATTCATTTCATCTTACAAGACTGACTTTTATCCGCCACCAAGGATACATAACAGTTCATTAAGCTAGTCTATAATTTAATTTCATCTTTCTACATTACAAGTCTTCACTTGATCTTCTCGCTCATTCACATTCTGAATGGCACTTCATCTGGATACCGTCAGCTTGATCTTTACAGGATCCTTAAGTTCTTCTAACATCGTTCGCTGAAAAGGAATTTCATTTAAAGCAAGTGTGAGCATTCAATTGCCCAGCAGGTCATAACAGCTGAACAAATAACTTCAAGAGTTTAAACATTTCTTTAGAACTTCGATAACAGAACAAAGGTTATGAACCAGCTTGAATAATAGGAATAGTCTCGATTCCTATCATCTTAAAACATCAGTCACTTTCACTTTAAAATAATTTCATTCCTCTACCTTTTTCATACACATATTGTCTTGCTAGAATCATTAGCTTAGACTTAACAGTAATGGTTCATGTATAAACAGAACATACTTGTATTCAACAGCTCAATCACAGAACAGTTCATATCACAGAAACACCGAAGTGTTTAAATTGTGGCTCAAGGCCTCATATGTTCTACCACCTTGTACAAATATCACACATTCGAACATAGATAGAACTTCTCAAGTTCAACATCTGAGAAGTTTAAGAAACTAGCATTCATTTAGAATATGAATGAAGTTAGAAAACTTTCCTTACGCACAGCTATAGCTTACGCTGAACTACTCATTCCAATTCCTATATAACACATAAGGAGAAAACATAAAAACCAATTAGTCATATATTGAACTTACACATTGGTTTACTTAACTTTACTTCGTAGGGTGCGTTCTTGTAATATAAGTTTAAGCGACTAACTTCCTTTACCAGTTTGCAGCTTCATGACATACAGAGATGTCTTACTCAAAACGTTCATCATCTTGGATGATTTATATTTTTATCTTCTTCTTATAAATTCTCTAGGACTCAACATACATCGCTTCTCTGCTAGTAGTTCATATGGTACTCTGAGTGGTTTCCCATAAACAACTAACAAATAAATGTCCGTCTCATCTACACTGCCATCACAGTGAGTTAGATCGGTTACCAATTTTGTATATACCTTCGCTCTCTGAAGGAATTGTTTATCTCAGCTCCCATATGTTAACCATCAAAGGTTACGATTGTACCACAACCTAACTTATCGTAACTTATCCAAGCCATTAAACTTTAATGTTTGTTAAGTTAATTTCTTATTCCTTACGACTTTCTAGCAACTAAATGCCATACCTCAGGATTCATTCTTTATCATCCAAGTCATACAGTCTTTTGTATTCTTAGAGCGATCATTTAAGCTAATCATTAACTCAACTTCGTTTTGTTAACATCATTGTCTTTAATTTCGTTCTTTGCCATTCATGGTTTAATCATAGATCTTCATTATCTTACGATCAACCCATACACGGGGTGTAGGTTCTATCCGTTTAGTATTTGCGTACACTCAACCTTCACGCCGGTTAAAGTGTTCAACGCTTACATTTTATTCTATCATTCTCCATCTGAATTACGATCGGCTGCCATTTATCTTCTTACCATTCGCTACGGCTTTCTTAATACCATTCATTATTCTTCCTTAATGTCGAAGTCATACAGTTCATTATATGCTAAGACCAGTCATTCATCGCAACAACGTTGTGTTCACAACGTCTATACGTTTTACACTTATCCCTCATTACCACAACCATAACATCAAAATGTTATTCCTTACCTTCGTCACTCAATGTCTAAGGAATCACAATCATAGCAATCCCTCACGTTCGTTCATCGCGACTACGGTCCCCGGATATCGGTTCCGTAACCCGTACCTAAAATCTTTGTCTTTTAATCTTGTTTAATCTTTCCATTCAACCTTTACTACAGGTTTAATTCACATGATTAAGTGTTACATTAATTGGACATTATGTTCTTTATCGTCCCTTACGTTTCCCCCAAGAGCTGAGCAGTTAAAAGCTCATCTCTGGCTTTTTCTCTACACTGGCGCTGCGGTGCCACTCTCTCCTATAACTCTCGCTTCGCGACATGAGTTAGCAGTACCTGGATCCCCGGTCTAGCACTGCAGTGCCACATAACAAGGCATGGCTGGCGTCGCGACTCCAAGCCTTAACCCTATAAAATTTCTTTAAGTGTTAAATCCAATTTGAGACGCTCACTTCCCGATCTCATAACTTCTTCGTTATAACTCGGAAAGAGGTCGTTCCAAAGCCATTCTCTTCCTTATCTTATGTACTTCCATACCCCTTAGATAGAGCTTCATTCTGAATCAATTAACATGCCATTCAATTGGCTTGATCTTCACCCTTTGTTTATTTTTACGTTTTTAACGTTCTTCGTTCGTTCGTCCGTAATTCGGTCATTCAAACTCGAAACTCGTTCATTCTTGAGTCCACGACTCACGTTTTCTACATTCTCTTAGTTTGTTATGAAATCCTACACGTTCGGGTTCATTTACTAACTTTCTAATTCTCGTTCGTATTTTACGAAATTTTTGTCATAACTTCGTTATAGCTAAGTTTTAATCCGTTCTTCATGAACGTTTCTACCGTTCCTAACCAAGAAATAAGCAACTAACTTATACGCGATAGTTTTAAACTTTTCCATCAACAACAATTATCATACGATGGTTTTAAATTTGTCCATCAACAACGTTCTTCGTGTTCTTCGTGTTCTTCGTTCGTTCTTCATTTTTAATCGATATTTTGGATTACGATTTCATTTTTTCTTAGAATTTGATGTTATAGAACACCATTTCTTACTTATTTCACCTACTTATTCATATAATCCACTCGAATCGTTCTAATTCATTACTAATCTTATACTTCCTTAAGAAATTTACAAACTAAACTTTAAATTCTTATTTCTTCATTTTCTTATGATTTCAACCATATGAAATCATTCTAATCTTCTTTTACTTCCTATTCCCATTACGTTATGTTATTAACATATTGGACTTAAAGAGAAATTAAATTTGACTAGGTTTTAGGTTACCTCTCTTCTTTATTTTTCTTCCGCTAGACAAAGCCGGCGATTCGCAAGCTTTTCTATTTCACGATCACTTTCGATCCAATCATTCATGCTCATGCTCATGTTCTTCCTTCTCCCTCTTCCTTTGAGCTCTCTCTCTCTCTCTCTCTCTAAGATGAAGGATTTTCAAAATCCCATCAAATAAACATAAGGCTTCCTATTTATAGAAAATCCAAAGCTAGGGCACTTTGGTCATTTCGCCCCCCTTAACCTCCTTACTATTCAAGTCTTAAGACCTATGTTAACTTGGTCTCCACATTAACTTAGCCATTAAGTTTTCTTAACCCTTAAGTTTGCTTAGCCCTTAAGTTTACTTAGCCCTTAAGTTTACTTACTCATTACTTATAAGCACTTTACTTAACCATTAAGCATAAGCACTTTACTTAGCTATTAAGCATAAGCACTTTACTTAGCTATTAAGTTTACTTAGTCACTACTTAACTTATACTTTACTTAGCCATTAAGACTAATCGTATTCTATGCTTCTCATTCTCGTATTCTCTTCGTATATAGTTCGTACGATATTCGTATTATACGTCGTAATAATCTTTGTACTATACTCGTATAATAACTAGTATTACACTCATATTTTTTATGCATAATAACCTTAATTATTATACGAAATCATTAAATTCTCAGAATTCACTTTTCCTAACCCTTAGGTTTTAAGTCCGCAGGCGAAAACTTCGTTTTTGCCATAACTAAAATATTATTGAATATTCCATAACGTCTCAAACTTCTATCATTACGCGTTTCTCGAAAATTCAAAATAAATCTCCGAGCAAAAACGGATGAATAGTGCCTATTTCGTCTTTTTCCCCGGAACTATTTTTGTTCCCGGAAAAATTTTATTTTTGCCTTGAAAATTCTTACTCGTTCAGTCTAGCTCGTAGCCATAATCCTCCCGACTTATAATCATCCTAGGTTAGAAAACGATTTATAAACACATAGCACATAATAGTATTAATAAAAATTAATTTTATTAATAACTAATTCTTTAAACTTTAATTCTGAACAACCCGAATTTCCGAGTCGTTACACTAGCATCAAAGATCTAGGTTAAAATTAGGGTTTGTACCTTTTCTTGCTTGATTTTGAATTCTGGCTACGGATTCTGTTGTTGCTATCAGCAAGGCTTGTTTAGGTATGTTATAAAAGTGTATAGCCTTGGAAAATTCATGAGTTTGCACTGAACTAAGGCTGCCTTTTATAGAATTTTTAAACTAGGGTTTTTGGTCATTTTCACCAACTTGCCTCTCTAAATATCTGATGTTCTATTACTTGTGCTGCTTGGGAGTTACAAGCATGTCATTTGGTGTATTGGAACTTGGTTTGATGACTCCTAACCAACTTGTGAGCTAGTTTGCAAAAATTGGTAGCTTAATTATGCCCTCACCCTCTTTAATCTTGATTAGGGTTTTGGTTTTTATAATTAGGGCTGCTTAATTATATTTATTGGTACCTAATTGAAGTTTAATAATCATGATTAGGTATTAAGAAAACCTAATTAGGGTACCTAATTAGGGTTAGGATTTGTAAATTAGGGTTAAGGTTTGTAATCTAGGGTTAGAGTTTCTTTATTTTGATATTAGGGTTCCTAACTTAGATTTTTCACAAATCCTAAAAAGCATGACAAAGCGTTTTCTCAGTGTAAGCACAATAAAGCAGCTTTTCAAAATACATATACCGAAAAGTCTATTTTTGGAAGAAAAAAAATTATGCACGACGTGTCAAGCACGTCAACTTTCGGACGAAAATTTATTTGACCTAATTTGTTCAACAGAGTATATAATAACACAAAACACTTTCAGAACAGAGAGATTTTATTAATATTACTAAATTTACATAACTGAATCTTATTAGGGTTTTGGGGTTTCACAACTATTCATACATACAGTACTATTCATACAATACTATTCATACATACGGTACTATTCACGAAATACTATTCATGGGGTACTATTCATAAAAAAAATTGGTTTCTTTTCTGTCCAAATTATTTTTGATACATAAATATCATTCTTGAATTTTACTCCACAATTAATTATCATGTCGACAATTTAGACATTCTTAAACTTTGGATAAATTGAATTATAAATCTTTAATATTTATCCTTGATCTCACTTGATTGATTTCTTATATCATTATCATCATCCTCATGCTAATATTGTGGTGAAAGTCATCTTTGGCCCGTAGTGCATAGATGTACTGTTGATTGGTATGATTATGACCATAAATTATATATCGGTATAATCATGACCTGTAATGTTACATACAATTGATGTGGTGAAAGTCCTCAATGGCCCATAGTGTATTGATGGACAGTTGTTGGCGTGATCATGACCATTGGTGATACTAACAAATATCATTGGCCCGTAGTGCATGAATAATTCAATGATGTGGATTATTTATTAAGTTGTGTTACAGAGATAAAACATTAATGATGAACTTTTAAATCATAGAAGATAGTAGACATCATACTCTACTTGACTCTTCTAATGGATTGCTTGTTTCGCTGCAGTTAAACTTGTTGTCTATTGTATTCTATCAGTTTTTATACTATTGAAGACTAAGGATAATTTATTCTACATTATCTTAGTCATAATATTCTTTACTGGGCTAGTTGAGCTCACCCTTTTCTTTCATTGTTCTCTTTAGGAAATGAGAATATAGCTAGGACTAGTCGGGAAATGGAGTGATGGTCCAAGATGGTGGTTATAGTAGTCTTCACTATTCTATAAAATAGTGTGATATGATTTGTAATGAGGGCGCCATTTGAGTTTGGATATTGTCTACGAGACAATATTCGTGTTAAAACTTTCAGCTTATGTTTTATCGTATTCTGCACAACAATTAATAATTGTGTAATTTAAGTTTGTATTTGAATTCTGTACCATGTATTTGGCGACTTAGAATGGGTTGTATGGACCTATTTTGGGGGTGTCACATAAAATCCAATAAAACCTAAAATTAAAGCTAGTCTCATGGAAATTGAGCAAGGAAGCTGTGATTAACACACAATGACTAACTAATGAGCTAACTAACTAACTAACCTATGAATTGCAAAAAATTGACTGCTAATAACTAATACTAATTACGAACTATACACTTTAAATCTAAATACTAAAATAATATGAAAATTAGGTTGCCTCCCAATAAGCGCTTGGTTTTAAGTCTTTCAGCCTGACTACTCCATGTCTCGTGGTGCATTGGCAAGAGTGATTGAGGTTGCTTGGTGATCGAGGTTACCACCCCAATAGTGTTATAAGCGTTGTCCGTTGACTTTGAAAGTTTCCAGCGGATCCTGGCTATATAATTCAACAGTGCCATATGGATAGACTATTTTGATGGTGAATGGTCCCGAGCATCTTGATTTGAGTTTCCCGGGGAACAATCTCAGTTGAGAGTTATACAATAACACAGCTTGGCCCGGTTCAAACTTTCTATTCAAAATTTTCTAGCCGTGCCACTTCTTGACCTTTTCTTTATACAACTTGGATTTCTCGTACGCTTGCAGACGAAATTCATCTAACTCGTTAAGTAGTAGTAGTCTTTTCTCCCCTCGCTGCTGTAAGGTCAAAATTTAACTTCTGTATGGCCCAGTATGCTTTATGCTCAAGTTTGACTGGGAGGTGACACGCTTTTTCGTAGACAAGCTGATACGAAGACATACCAATCGGTGTCTTGTATGCTGTCCGATATGCCCATTAAACGTCATCCAATTTCAGAGACCAATCTTTTCTGTTCGGATTCACTATTTTCTCTAAAATTCTTTTCACCTCTCTATTCAAAACTTTGACTTCGCCACTCGTTTGGGGATGATAAGCAGTCACAATTTTGTGGTTGACCCCATATTTAGCCAAGAGAGTTGTGAAGAACTTATTGCAAAAATGACTTCCCTCGTCACTTATAATTGTTCTTGGCATGCCAAATCTCTTAAAGATGTTCTTCTGCTGAAATTTCAAGACAACTTTGGCATGCCACTCTTTGATATCAATCACATTTTTTTATGAATTGGTGTACATCTTTGAATAATATGGGCCAGTAGAATCCTGTCGGAAGAACTTTTGTCACTTTTCACTCACTTCCATAGTGTCCCCCATACAAAAATGTGTGGCATGCATGCAAGATGTTGTTCACTTCACTTTGGGGCATGCATCGAAGAATCATTTTGTCCGCACACCATCTGATCAAATACGACTCATCCCACATATACCATTTTACATCATATAGGAATTTCTTCTTCTGCTGACGTGACAAGTCTAGAGGAATGATCTTGCTTACCAAGTAGTTGGAAAAATTAGCATACCATAGAAATTCTGAGTTAACCTCAAATAGTTGTTCATTCGGAAACGACTCGTTGATTAACACCTTATCTACCTTGTCTTTGTCCAGATTTTCCAACCTCGAAAGATGATCAGCTACCTAATTTTTTGTCCCTTTCCTACCTTTGATTTCTAAATCAAACTCTTGAAGGAGTAGAATCCAGCGAATAAGTCTAGGCTTTGCATCTTTCTTTGAAATTACATATTGTATCGCCGAATGGTCAGTGTATACAACAACCTTTGTTCCTATTAGGTATAAGCAAAATTTGTCAAAGGCATATACAACTGCAAGTAATTCCTTCTCGATAGTTATATAATTCAATTGTGCATCCATTAGGGCTTTACATGCATATTAGATAGCATGAAAAATCTTCTCTCGGTGTTGCCCCAAAACAGCCCCTACTGCATAATCACTAACATCGCACATCAGCTCAAAAGGCATCATCCAATCCGGTGCTATAATTACTAGTATTGTTGTCAACTACTTATTTAACTGGTCAAATGTTGTTAAACACTCATCGTCAAATCTAAAAATTGCATCTTTCTCCAATAAACTGTATAATGATTTTGTAATCTTTAAAAAGTTTTTTATGAACTGACGGTAGAATCCAGCATGACCGAGAAAACTACGAATCCCTTTAACTGATGTCGGGGGAGGAAGATTCTAAATTATTTCTAATTTTGCCCGATCCACTTACAATCCCTTTGCAGATACTTTGTGCCCAAGGATGATTCCTTCTTCGACCATGAAATAACAGTTTTCCCAGTTTAACACTAGATTAGTTTCCACGCATCATTTCAGTACCATAACCAAATTCTCTTGACAACTGTCGAATGTATCCACATATACTGAAATGTCATCCATGAAAACCTCTACATTATGCTCCACCATATTCTAGAATATTGTCATCATACATCTCTAAAAATTTGTTGGCGCGTTACATAATCCAAATGACATCCTCTTGAATGCAGAGGTGTCATATGGGCATGTGAATGTCATTTTCTCTTGGTCTTCCGGTGCAATCACAATCTGATTATACCCTGAATACCCATCCAACAAGCAGTAGTACTCATGTCCCGCCAATCTATCCAACATTTGATCAATGAAAGGTAAGGGGAAGTGATCCTTTCGGGTTGCCTTATTGAATTTCCTATAATCCATGCATACCTTCCAACCGGTCATTGTCCGAGTCGGTATTAGCTCATTATCTTAATTGGTCATGACTGTCATCCCACCTTTCTTTGGGACACATTGTGTGATGCCCCCAAATCCGGAAATCTTCCAACTCGACAGATGGTGCTACACGGTACTCATAACTATACATTCATTTCATTGAAACAACATCAAAATGAGTGTATTTACTACATTCTTATTACAATAATAATAAATCCTTTCCCAGGTTTTGTAACCGAATACATTCTTTGTTCGTTATAATATAATTAATACAAAATACTAGTCTATTACAGGATAACTAGATCGTTCGGCCTTGGCTGCAATCATATAATTCAAGCAAGAAGTGAGCATAACTAGCTCAGCAAGTCTAGTAACATATTATATAAATACCACGTCGAGAATCATATGTTTATTCTTCAATAACTGAACAAATAGCTATGAAGTACTATGAAACATTGGATAGCACTTTTCATTCTCATAAAACAATTTTGAAGTACATACAGTAACTTAGGAATTCTGAGTAGGTAAAAAGACCATAAACATTCTCTTTAGTTTTCATTCATGAAAAAGAACAACCCGGCACTAAGTCCGTAAGTCCGATATATCTTACGAGCACTTCTAGGTGATCCACCTATAGTACTCTGTGTTAATCAACACTTATACGTTAAACGTATTTGCGTTTAAGTTTTGGCAACCTCACATGCCCATCGAATAATCGATGAAAAATACATTTGTTTATTCATACTCAGGCTTACCTTTGAATCTGTACCAAACAATTGGCATATGATAGCGTTATCAATTCTATATCGAAAGACTTGTAAACAAATCAATCAAACTCTTAAGATTAGTCTAGCCGAGTTAAATCTGGCATCAACTATGCATCTCATAACATGAATCACAGAAAACTTGGCTAACACGGAGGTTAGACAAGCGTTAAGAAAACTTGCCTTCAAGTGTCTTCAAATAAATACTCAACAATTCTCGGTCTTTACAGTCTCTACATGATATATTCACATAGCACACTGTAATTAGCTACCAAACAATCTAATCACATTGTTTTTACTAACTTCTTTCTCTTCTATAACTTAACCAAAATTATTTCGTTAATAAAACTTGATTATAGTTAATTATCCTTCTTGACGTCTTATTAACATTCCTACGTTACTAAACCAACATTTCATAACCATCGGTTAAGTACCAAAGTAATTGATTACGGTTTACTTCCTTACACTTTACGTTCTTCGTTTAATTACTAGTTAAACAACATTCAATTCCTAAAGCCATCTCTATATATGTGACATAGGAATGGTCTTAACATATACATTAAGTATATACACTTGCCCCATAATTGTCATGCAACAATTGGGTTCAAAATAACTAAGTCCATCTTTTCCCCTATCTCGGCGCTGCGGCGCCATCCTCAAGCTTACCATTAGAACTGCGGCGCCATTAGGCAGTGTTTATTCCCTCGTGTCGGTGCTACGGCGCGAGACTTACTATACATAAGTGGCACTGTGGCGCCAACTAACAGTAGCTTATCTCCTAACCCGACATTGCGGTGCGAGGAACAAAGGCTTGGACGGCATTTCGGCGCGAAGAACAAAGGCTTGGGCAGCGCTGCGGCGCCGACCTTTAGCCCTGGAAAATTTCTAAGTTTTCTCAGTTCAATTCTTTCCGGACTACTAACTTGGTCGTTATAAGTCGGAATTAGCTCGTTCAAAAGTCGTTATCTCATGTACTTTGATTTCATTTGGATAAATATAGTTTTTAAATCCATTAATAATGAATTCACTATTTAACATCCTATTACGTGTTCGTTTAACGTTCATGAGCGTTCATAGCTCGTTTCATCGTTTTAAGTTAGAATTCGATGATTCTTGAGTCCACGACCCTCAAATACGTTATCCTATGTTATGTCATCGAAAACCAAGGCTTCCAAGTTAAATGACAACTTTTAACTACTAATCCAAAAATTCTACATTTTCAACGTTTAACGCCTAATCTCGTAAATTTCGTCATAACTTCGTTACTCGAGTTTTATACGCCAAATCAAATGGAACCAATTCATTGATTCATTATCTATAACCTAACCAAATAAGATGCATATACCCTATGATGGTTTTCAATTTGTCCATCAACAACCAAATTAACGCTTAACGGTTTTCTTCAATTAAAACGTACTTAAACGCTTATGAATCCTAATTATACATAACTTATAATGGTTTAATCCACTAATAGCCATCCTTATTACTCCGGAAGAGACATGCTCCATCAATTCATACTTCTCTAAGAAAAAGAAATAGAAAAGGATTGAAGACTAATGTTTACGTAATATTACATTAACGTTCTTCGCGTTCTTAACTAACACTTGAATGGTTTGCATGGTTTGCTCTTGATTACTTGTTAAAGCTCTTTTCTCTCTCTCTCTCTCTCAATATATTGGTCAAGTTGGTGAAACAACCAAATGAACAACCTAAGCTTCCTTTTATAGAAAAGTTTAATGGAGGGTAAAATGGTCATTAAGCCCACCTCCTTACTATTCACCTCCTCACTATTCCTTTACTTAGCCACCAAGTAAATTTACTTGGCCACCAAGTGGCCAGCCCCCATGGCCCATGGGTTGCCCCATGGGTTTTACCCATCAGTTTGATCTACGGTTTGGTTTCTTAGTTTAGGCCTTAGAAAAAATCGTATTTGGCCTATCTTGGGCTTGATTTCACAATGCCTTGGGCTTGATATAATCCAAGTCCAATTAGATTCTACAAAGTTCATAAACTCAAAGTCCATTAAGACTAATTGTATTCTACTCGTACATTTCTCGTATTCTCTTTGTATATAGTTCGTATGATATTCATATTATACGTCGTAATAATCTTCGTACTATACTCGTATAATAACTAGTATCATACTCGTATTCCTCACGTATAATAATCCTAATCATTATACGTAGTCATTAAATTCTCGAAACTCACTTTTCCTAACCCTTAGGTTTTAAGTCCGCAGGCAAAAACTTCATTTGTCATAACTGAAATATTATTGGATATTCCATTACGTCTTATAATTCTATCATTATGTATTTCTCAGAAATTCAAACTTAATCTCCGAACAGAAACAGATGAATAGTGTTTTTACAGAAATTTCTTAGAAAACTCTTATTTTCGTCTTGGAAATTCAAAATAATTAATCCTAGCACATAGCCAGAATACTAACCACATCCACACATTCTAGGTCATAGAACGACCTTCAAACAGCTTACTCACATAAATAAACAATTAAATTCATTTAATTCAAATAATCTAATAAAATTTAATTTACATAAAGATCTGATTTTCTCGGGCATTACACATTGCACTAGGCTCACCCATGAACTGTCTGAAATAGGATAGATTATCCTAGCATCCAACTATTTCAAAATTTCTTTCTTCACTACCTCTTTCATAATCGGGTTTAGCCTCCATTGTTGTTCCACTGTCGGTTTTGCGTCCTCTTTCAAGAGTATTCAATGCATACATAATGAAGGGCTTATCCTCTTGATATCGGCAATTTTCCATCCTATAGCAGACTTGTACTCTCGGAGAACCCTCAATAGCTTACTTTCCTGTAAATCGTTAAGTGCAGATCCAATAATAACAGGTAAAGTAGATGAATTGCCTAAAAATGCATACTGAGGTGTTTAGTAAGAGGCTTTAATTTAAGTGTGGGTGGTTCCTCAAGTGAGGGTTTCATCTGTGCCGATGCTTTTTTGTCAGTTTGTAATGGCTCAAATGGCATCTTGAATCTACACACTCTAGCTAATGCATCCAACATATGCAAATAATTAATAAATTCAGGGTCGTCCAAGTCAACATCTCCCAGTAAAGTATTTTCCAATGGGTCCCTGTCCATACCTCAAATCAAATCTTCACTAACCATTTTTTCGATCACATCCATTCTAAAACACTCTTCATCATCTGTAGGGAATCTCATAGCTTTTAAAACATTGAATGTAACCTCTTGGTCTTTGACTCTCATCGTTAACTCTCCTTTTGTACATCAATGAGAGTCCTCCCAGTTGCCAAGAATGGCCTCCCTAAGATAATTGGAATGTTCTTATCTTCTTCATAATCAACGATAATAAAGTCTGTTGGAAATATAAACTTCTCCACCTTTACCAATATATCTTCAAAAATTCCCCTCAACTAAATAACTGATCTATCCGCAAGCTGTAATGATATGTTTGTTGGTTTCGGTGCCGACAAACCTAACTTAGTGTACACAGATAATGGCATGAGATTCACACTCGTACCCAAATCACACAAACATTTGTTGAAGGATATACTTCCAATAGTACAAGGAATGGTGAAGCTACCTGGATCCTTCAACTTCGGAGGTAACTTCCTTTGCAATATCGCACTAAACTCCTCCATCAATGCAACAATCTCAAAATATTCCAATTTCTTCTTCCTTAACAAAATACCCTTCATAAACTTTGCATAACTCGGCATCTGTTCTAGGGCTTCGGCAAACGAAATATTTATCTATAGCTTTTTGAAGATTTCCAAGAACTTAGAGAACTGTTTATCTATCTTTTGCTGTTGAACCCTTTGCTGAA
This sequence comes from Panax notoginseng, assembly GCA_016801055.1. Classification (NCBI taxonomy): domain Eukaryota; kingdom Viridiplantae; phylum Streptophyta; class Magnoliopsida; order Apiales; family Araliaceae; genus Panax; species Panax notoginseng. The sequence continues at coordinate 42,085,529 of CM029016.1, read as the reverse complement.
ACGTTGGTGGAGGATAAACAACTGGTACAACATCTGCATGTTCCTTATCCACTTGTCTTTCTTCACCCTTCTTCTCTTCAACCACTCTTTCTTCACTTTCCTTACCATATTTCTTTGGCGAATTTTCTACACTTTTCCCCTCTAGATGTTTTCCACTCCGTAATGTGATAGCTTGACAGTGCTTGTGATTTCTCTTGGGATTCTTCTCAGTGTCACTAGGTAAAGACCCTTGAGGTCTATTATTCAAGGCCATCACAAGCTGTCCCATTTGATTTTCTAGATATTTAATTGCAGCTGCTTGTGTTTTCATTACTGCCTCATTACCAGATATATACTTCAAAAGTAGCTCCTCCAAATCTGACTTCTTCTCATGTTACGGAGCTGACTGTTGATGCTGATTTTGAAATCCGGGGGGGATATGATGGTCGTAAAGCTTGCTGCTAATTTTGATTGTTGCTCCACAAAAAGTTTGGGTGGTTCCTTGCCCCCGAATTATAGGTTTTCTGATATGGGTTATGAGGTGGATTATAGCTATCTACAAACTAAACTGCTGCCAAATTTATAGCACATTGATCTGTCGGATGTTCCCCCGCACACAATTAACAAACATAAGTTACCTATTGAACATGTACTCCCGTGAGCGCATCCATTTTCTTTAATAGCGCAGAAATCTGAGCTGCTAAGGCCGTAACTCCATCCACCTCTAACACTCCAGCTGCCTTAGGTTGAGTCATCCTTGCAGTTGGCCACTGGTAGTTATTAGCTACCATAGTCTCAATCAAATCATAAGCTTCCTCAAATCTCTTAGCCATAAATGCTCCTCCCGATGCTGCATCTATACTAGTCCGAAGATTACTGCTCAACCCGTTATAGAAGGTATTCATCTGCAACCACTTGGGCAATCCGTGATGTGGACACTTCCTCAATAACTCTTTATATCTTTCCCAAACTTCATACAGTGACTCCCCATGCTGCTGTTCAAACGTTGTAATCTCATTCCTCATCTTCGTTGTCTTCGCCAGTGGGAAGAATTTTGCTAGGAACTTTTGAGCTAGGTCATCCCACGTAGTAATTGAACATGATGGTAGTGAATGTAACTAGCTCTTTGCCCTCTCTCATAATGTGAATGGGAACAAACGAAGTCTCACTACGTCATCAGATAACCCATTGTACATGAAGGTATCACATATCTCCAGAAAGCTCACCAGATGCTCGTTCGGATAATCATTAGCCAATCCCCCAAATTGCACCGAATTCTGAATCATCTTAATTATGCCAGGCTTTATGTCAAAGTTGTTAGCAGTAATCGCAGGCCTGGTAATGATCGACTGAATCTCGGTTACCCTCGGTGTGGCATAATCCCTCAGTGCTTTTTGATCTTTTGCATCCATTGTTTCTGGCTTTTCAAAGTTCTCCCTAGTCTCTTTTATCCACTTACTCAACCATTGAAACCTTCTTTCGATATTGTCCTCGTAAGGAAGTAAGTTTGGCTTCTTTGATCGAGTTTGCATGCACTATCCAAGAGAACCTGAAAAAAGAAATAAAACAAAAAACAAAAAGGAAAATGTTTAACTAAAACTGATATTGAAAGTAATAAAATCAATTATCTGTCCCCGACAACGAAGCCAAAAACTTATTGGGTGTAATATAATTATGCACGACACGCAAGTATACGTGATCAATAAGTAATATAATGATAAGTAAAGTATCGTTTTCATATAGATAAATATTGAATTTTACCCTAACAATTACCAAATTTGTATTATCTCAATTTTATTAAACTAATGATTTAATAATGAAATTAATGAAAAACTACTAAATAAAATAAAATCAACTAACTACCACAAATTTTAAGCAGATAAAGGAGAATTAAGCCTACAATTTTACTTTATGCTTCACTTAGATTATCACACTTTTTTTTAATTCAAATTAACTATTCCAGTTCATTAATCAAGAATACAAAAGTAGATATAACCATCTCTCGATGCACTATACCCATATCAACTTAAATCCACATATGATAGAATTAAGCAGAATACCCTAATTAACTAATTCACTATATCTCTATGTGAATTAAAATTAAAGAATGTTTAATCCCAAGTTCTTATAAGATTACATACGATGCATAGGCATATTTCTATCCTAGACATAATTAGGAATCCCATCAAAATGCAGAAATCACAAACACATGCTGTTATGGTTAAGTCTAAACCCATATTTCATCTCTCGAATTCATACAAGTTCACAAAGAATTGGTGATCAAGCAACTCATAAATTATGCACAAACCATAATAGATGAACTAAAAATAGCATCATTAAATTAAAATCAAAGCATAACTGTAAAACCCCAACTTATAAATGAATAAAATCAAATTTTCTCTAATTATTATTGTGAATAATAAGGTGTTAATTTGATATAATATTTTGGTTATGGGTGAAATGTGTAAATTTTACAAAATAAACAAGTGGTTATAAAATATTTATTTTGTCGGGGAATATTCGTTTGGCCGTAGAATATTCTTTCTGTCAGGGAATATTCGTACGACAGCGCAGCAATTTGTGGGCCCCATAACGGATAACGGTCGGATGAAGAAAATGATAAATTTGAGTTTTTACAAATAACGGCGTAGTTGTTACCGTTAACACGGTTGGAATACCCGGTGGTTTAAATACAGTAATACGCGTAGTTGCACAGTAGCACACGGTATTACACAGTATAGTTGAATTATTGATTCATACGTAAGAAGGCACTACTCAATAATTGTTACAATAATTACTGTTCAATATTTTATTTTATTGCTTCAATAGTTGCTGCGTTGATATTTTATATTATTGTTGTTCAATAATTGTTACTGCACAGTATTTCTCATTATCATATCAATAATTCATATTATTTGAATAATATTATTAGATAACATTATTGGCAATGTCTAGAAAGTTCTGTCTAAGGAGAGGTTTGGTCACCTAATTGCGCGCCAGTAAGGAGAAATTCTTATTGGAAAGCCCCCTCTTTCCTGGGAACGGTCTGGTTGTCATAAATGTGATTCTGTAATATTATTTGTGAATAATTAATTATTGATTCATATGATAAGGAAATATTTATTTTATGTGGATATAAATGAGAGATATATTTTTGTGGTTAAAAATGAAGGAATTAATGTTGAGGTGTTTTATCTGTATTTTTGTCGGAACGGAGGTATTGAAAATCAAATTAGGGTTTTTAAGATATTTTGCGAGGGTTATAATTTTTAATCCGATCGTTGGATCGTGGTAATATTTAGATATGTTATACATATATAAGTTGAGTATATGTCCACAAATTTTGAACAATTAAAAATGAACGTATGATTTGTTATGAATTTTACGAGATGACTGGTTCAGAAATTGTTGAATTTTCGGAGTTAATCATTTTGGTAGAAAATTTTAGAATTGGTGGGCCCCACTCTTGGTTGGTGAAAAAATGTGCTGAGATTTTTATTCAAATGTGGTGGGTGGGAATAGTAGCAGGTAAAGCCATCAGGTTGCAGGTTAAGTCTGCTTCGGCGTGCTAACATTTTTCTATAAATAGAGGGCTAAGTTAAAATTGAAAATCACACCAGAATTCATAAGTTTTCTCTCTTCCTCTCTCTAGAATATTGAATGTATTTTGTGAGTATTTAGATACTTTGAGAGTTGCTATTCAGCACAAGTTTCATTCAGCCTCATATCCGATATTCAGTTAGAAGTACGGTTATTTTGAGGTAAGGGATATTATTTTCTTCTTAAATGATATTATTTTCTTCAATATCATTATGCTGAAATATTGATATAAATTTTTTATCAAATTTAGAACTTTTTGTGTCGGAGTTACTATTCACGCATACGGCACTATTCACATATATGGCACTATTCATGAATACGGCACTATTCGTCGAAAAATAAAAATTTTTCTTTTTGTCCAAGATGTCTATTATAGTTACTATCTTTGATTATATCCATGTTTTGATCTTTATTTTTGAATTCTGCTTCACAATTGATTATTATGAAGTATTATTGATCTTGGATAGACTGCTATACGAATCCCTACTACTTATCCTTCTGTCTCGCTGTATTCGTTTTCTTTAAGATATTTTTCATCATCCTCAGTCCTAAATGATAATATTACTGAATATCTTTGGTCTGTAGTGCAAAGATGAATGATTAACTGATGAATATCTTTGGCCCGTAGTGCAAAGATGAACAGGTGTTGAGATGAACATGACCGACTGGTTGTACAAATGAATATCTTTGGCCTGTAATGCAAAGATGAATATTTGATTAAAGATGGTTATTGATTGTTGTTATAGGGATAAAATATTGATGATGGACTTTTAAATCTTAGAAGATAGTAGAACTCATTCTCTACTTGACTCTTCTAATGGTTTGCTATTTCCGCTGCAGTTGTTGATCTAAAACTTGTTGTCTATTATATTTTATCAGATTTTTCCCTGTTGAAGACTAATGATAATTTGTTGTATATTATCTTAGTCAATATATTCTTTACTGGGCTAGTTGAGCTCACCATTTTCCTTTTTGTTCCATTTTTCTTCTCAGGAGGTGAGAACATAGCAGGATCGAGTCGGGGTATGGAGTAATGGTTCTAGAAAGATGTTTTAGCAGTCCTCACTATTTTCTGTTAAATAGTGTTTGAATAATTATAATGACTTATTTGAGTGTGGATATTGTCTAAAAGACAATAATTGTATTTAAACTCACAGTATTGGGTTGTTGTATTTTACACAACAATTGTATTAATGAAGTAGTAGTTTGCTTTCTGTACCATGTATTTGGCGACTCAGAATGGGTGTTGTATACCTATTTTGGGGGCGTCACAGTTGGTATCAGAGCTTGGGGATATGGTCTCTGGCAGAGATCGGGGAATAGAACTAGGAGGGGAGAGATGAGTAAATCATGCGCTAGTGTGTCCTACCTAAGCTTATTTGTTGGTCAGTCATAATATAGGGATATTATGTGATATATTAATTTGTTTAATTAACCCTTATTTTATGGCAGTATTTAAGAATGGCTGCTGAGAACGTTAACAATGGAGTGTATGAGACGGTGGAATAACCTTTAGTTATAAACCAGGAGAACGTGCAACGGGAAGGCAATATTCCTCCTGTAAACAACACTACCGAACAAACGATGAATGATGGAAAGTTTAGGAGCTTTTTACAGTTCATGCAAAATCAGACGAGGGAGACTCGTGTACAAAATACGGGTGGAAGTGATAGCAACGCGCGGTCTGTCACAGCCAAGCAGTTCAAGGAGTTCGGACCACCAGAATTCTGGGGAAAGCCGGATCCGATTAAGGCGAAAACGTGGGTCAAATAAATTACCAAGATATTTGATGTCTTGGGATGCACGGAGGAACAGAAGGTTCCATTCGCCACATTTATGTTCCGTGGTGAGGCAGATTACTGGTGGGAATCTGTAAAGCATACCCAGCCTGACGCACTCAGCATGTCTTGGGAAACATTTCAGAAACTATTCAATGACAAATACTTTCCTGAAAGTATTCGTCATATGAAGGATGTGGAGTTTATCAGACTGGAACAAAAAAAACATGACGGTGTCCCAATACGAGGCGAAGTTCGCTGAGTTATCCAGGTTTGCACCTCATTTGGTAGAGAATGAGGAACGAATGACAAGGATATTTCTGAGAGGTCTAAAACTCGAGATTCGTCAATACCTTATCTCTCATAAATTTTCTCTGTATTCAGATGTTGTCAACTGGGCTCAATTATTAGAGTGAGATAATGAGTATGTTCAATCGAGGGACCACAACCAGGGACATACCGGTGGTAGCAGTCATCGGAGCAATGAAAACCAGCAGGGAGAAAAATATTCGGACAAAAGCGGTAACCACTCTGGTGGTAATCGTGGCCGTGATAATAGAAGGAGCGAGTCGGGAGGAGATTTCAAGAAGAGAAGGTACAAAAATGATAACGTGAAGACTTCAGCACAAATATCAACTGTTTCTAGGGGAGGAGAACGACCACCGGTCGTATGTTACAAATGTGGGAAAGAGGGACATATCAGCCCAAACTGCCCACAACAATCTAAGGTATGTTATAACTGTAGAAAGGAGGGTCATATAGCTCGAGAGTATTCTGTAGCAAAACCAAGTTCAGCGGGGATGGTGACTCCAAAAGTTGTCCCGGATAAGTCAAAATCAACGATTCCTGGAAGGGCGTTTGTCGTGACTGGCCAAAACGTGAGGAACCCGAACAAGGTGATCACGGGTAAGCTAATCTTGAACTCTTGCGAAGTTTATACCTTACTAGATACTGGTTCTACCCATTCTTTTATCTTTCCTACTTGTGCTCAACGTTTAAACTTGATTCCGAAGAAATTGGACTTTGACTTATCTGTTGAAACTCCGTTGGGTGAAACCTTCGTTACATCTACAGTTTATAAATCTTGCATGATCCAAGTTGGCACTATCACATTACCTGTTGATCTTATCTCTTTAAAGATACTTGCTTTTGATTTGATTTTAGAAATTGATTGGTTAACCACTCATCATGCTAAAATTGATTATTTTCGTAAGGTTGTTAGTTTTCATATTCCTAATCAACCTGTCATACGAATTTAAACTACTAAACCACTAAAATCAGTCACTGTTATATCAAGCCACAAAGCTATTCATTTATTGAAAAATGGATGTCAAGCTTTCTTAGCCCATGTTATGGATTTGAACAAAGACAAGTCAGATTTGAATAATATTTCTGTTGTTAGAGAATTTCCCGATGTATTTTCTGAAGAACTTCTCGGTCTACCCCCAGAATGTGATGTTGAATTCTTTATTAACCTTGAACTGGGTACAAAACCCATTTCTAAAATCTCATATCGAATGGCTCCTATTGAACTTCAGGAGTTAAAAGTCCAACTACAGGAGTTATTAGACATCGGTTACATTCGTCCTAGTACATCTCATTGGGGTGCTCCTGTTTTATTTGTAAAGAAGAAAGACGGGAGTATGCGACTTTGTATCGACTTAGGGAATTGAACCATGTCACCATCAAGAATAGGTATCCACTACCTCGCATTGATGACATGTTCGACCAATTACAAGGAGCACAATTTTTTTCAAAGATCGATCTTCGTTCTGGATATCATCAGCTGAAGATTAAAACTAAGGATATTCCAAAGACTACCTTCAGAACTCGGTATGGGCATTACGAATTCTTAGTCATGTCTTTTGGATTGACTAATGCTCCTGCTGCTTTCATGGATATGATGAACCGTGTATTCAAGGAATATTTGGATCAGTTCGTTGTTGTCTTTATTGATGACATCCTCATCTATTCCAAAAGCCGTGAAGATCATGAGCGCTATTTGAAGCTGATATTGCAAAGGCTTCGTGAAAATAAGCTATATGCCAAACTGAAGAAATTCAAGTTCTGGCTTGAGGAAGTAGCATTCCTTGGGCACGTGGTGTCAAAACATGGAGTATTTGTCGACCCGACGAAGATTGAAGCCATACAAAGTTGGGAGCAACCGAAGTCAGTGACCGAAGTACGTAGCTTTCTGGGCTTAGCTAGTTATTATCGGAGATTCGTGGAAGGATTTTCTAGAATCACTACTCCGTTAACTCAGCTGACTCGGAAGGATACAAAATTCAGTTGGAGTGAGGATTGTGAGAAGAGTTTTCAAGAACTCAAGAGGAGACTCATTTCGGTACCTGTTTTGACAATACCATCTGGTTCGGATGGATTTGTTATCTACAGCGATGCTTCAGGCAAAGGGTTAGGATCTGTTCTCATGCAGCATGGGAAAGTCATAGCCTATGCCTCGCGACAACTCAAAAAATATGAGAGGAATTATCGTACTCATGATTTAGAGTTGGCAGCAGTCGTTTTCGCGTTGAAGATCTGGAGACACTACTTGTATGGGGAGAAAGTAGAAATCTATACAGATCATAAAAGCCTCAAATATTTTTTCACCCAAAAAGAACTCAACATGCGGCAACGACGTTGGCTCAAGCTGCTGAAAGATTACGATCATACCATCCAATATCATCCTGGAAAAGCAAACGTAGTAGCTGACGCATTGAGTAGAAGATCATATACGGGTACGAGTGCGATGTTGTTAACACAAAGGCTCATTTTGTATGACTTGCAAAGGATGGAGATTGAGATAAAGGCTCCAAGTACCCACGTGATGATATCAAACATACGAGTAGAACCGATTTTAATCGATAAAGTTAAAGCTGCTCAAGCTACGGACATAGAGCTGATGCGTATGAAGAAGAAAGTGCAAGAAGGTGCTATTCCAGAAGCAAGAATCGATGAAGAAGGAATACTTCGAGTCAACTCCAGACTTTATGTTCCTAACGATTCTGACTTGAAGCATAGAATCATGATGGAGGCACACAACACCCCGTTTACAATCCATCCTGGGAGTACCAAAATGTATCATGATATTCGATATACATTTTAGTGGAACAATATGAAGAGAGAAATCGCAGAGTTTATCTCGAGGTGCTTAACTTGTCAACGTGTAAAGGCGGAGCATCAAGTGCCAAAAGGACCATTGCAACCACTTAAGATTCCGAAATAGAAGTGGGAACACATTACTATGGATTTCGTTACAGGTCTTCCCAAAGTTTCTCAAGGCATAGATGTGATTTGGGTTATTGTTGATAGATTAACCAAGTCTGCCCATTTCTTGCCGATACGTGAGACTTATCCCCTTGAACGTCTTGCTCGTATGTACGTGAATGAGATTGTGAGATTGCATGGCATGCCAGTATCCATAGTTTCGGATCGTGACCCAAGATTCACTTCACGATTTTGGGTTAGCTTGCAGAAAGCTATGGGCACGGATTTACGATTCAGTTCAGTATACCATCCTCAAACGGACGGACAATTAGAGAGGACTATTCAAACTTTTGAAGATCTATTAAGACTCTGTGTCCTAGATTTCAAAGTGAGTTGGGATAAGTACCTACTATTGGTGGAATTCTCCTACAACAATAGTTATCAAGAAAGTATAGGCATGGCTCCATTTGAGGCGTTGTATGGAAGAAAATGTCGCTCTCCAGTATGTTGGGACGAGGTGGGAGAAGCAACGTTGTTGGGACCAGAATTAGTACGCATGACTGCAGAAAAGATCCAAATGATTCGACAACGTATTCAAACCTCACAAGATCGACAAAAGAGTTATGCTGATCTTCATAGAAAGGACGTGGAGTTTAATATTGGAGATCATGTATTGTTACGTGTTGTTCCATGGAAGGGAGTTACAAGATTTGGAAATAGAGGAAAGCTCAATCCAAGATTTGTTGGTCCATTAGTGATTCTTGACCGAATAGGAAATGTGGCCTATAGACTCGCATTACCTCCAAGTATGTCTCGTCTTCATAATGTTTTTCACATATCCATACTTCGTAAATATGTGAAAGACTCGAACCATATTATTGCGTTAGAACTAGACGAGATAGCCGAAGATTTAATGTACGAAGAGGTACCTGTTAAGATCTTGGATAGGAAAGAGCATGTCCTACGCACCAAGGTTATACCACAAGTTAAGGTTTTGTGGAGGAACCATGCTATTGAAGAAATGATCTGGGAGTTAGAATCAGAAATGAAAGCGAGGTATCCTCACCTTTTCGAAACACCAGGTACATACGTCAATTTAGAGGGCGAAATTTCATAAGGAGGAGAGGTTGTAAAACCCCAACTTATTAATGAATAAAATCAAATTTTCTCAAATTTTCTCAAATTTCATAAGGTGTTAATTTGATATAATATTTTGGTTATGGGTGAAATGTGTAAATTTTGCAAAATAAACAAGTGGTTATAAAATATTCATTTTGTCGGGGAATATTCGTTTGGTCGTGGAATATTTTTTCTGTCGGGGAATATTCGTACAATGGCGCAGCAATTTGTGGGCCCATAACGGATAACGGTCGAATGAAGAAAATGACAAATTTGAGTTTTTACAAATAACGGCGTAGTTGTTACCGTTAACACTGTTGGAATACCCAGTGGTTAAAATACAGTAATACGCGTAGTTGCACAGTAGCACACGGTATTACACAGTATAGTTGAATTATTGATTCGTACGTAAGAAGGCACTACTCAATAATTGCTACAGTAATTACTGTTCAATATTTTATTTTATTGCTTCAATAATTGCTGCGTTGATATTTTATATTATTATTGTTCAATAATTGTTACTGCACAGTATTTTCCATTATCAGATCAATAATTTATATTATTTGAATAATATTATTAGATAACATTATTGGCAATGTCTAGAAAGTTCTGTCTAATGAGAGGTTTGGTCACCTAATTACGCGCCAGTAAGGAGAAATTCTTATTGGAAAGCCCCCTCTTTCCTGGGAACGGCCTGGTTGTCATAAATGTGATTCTGTAATATTATTTGTGAATAATTAATTATTGATTTATATGATAAGGAAATATTTATTTTATGTGGATATGAATGAGGGATATATTTTTGTGGTTAAAAATGAAGGAGTTAATGTTGAGGTGTTTTATCTGTATTTTTGTCAGAACGGAGGTATTGAAAATCAAATTGGGATTTTTGAGATATTTTGCGAGGGTTATAATTTTTAATCCGACCATTGGATCGTGGTAATATTTGGATATGTTATACATATATAAGTTGAGTATATGTTCACAAATTTTGAACAGTTAAAAATGAACGTATGATTTGTTATGAATTTTACGAGATGACTGGTTCAAAAATTATTGAATTTTCAGAATTAATCATTTTGGTGGAAAATTCTAGAATTGGTGGGCCCCACTCTTGGTTGGTGAAGAAATGTGCTAAAATTTTTATTCAAATGTGGTGGGTGAGAATAGTAGTAGGTAAAGCCATCAAGTTGCAGGTTAAGTCTGCTTTGGTGTGCTAACATTTTCCTATAAATAGAGGGCTAAGTTAGAATTGAAAATCACACCAGAATTCATAATTTTTTTCTCTTTCTCTCTCTAGATTATTGAGTGTATTTTGTGAGTCTTTAGATACTTTGAGAGTTGCTATTCAGCACAAGTTTCATTCAGCCTCATATCCGATATTCAGTCAGAAGTACGGTTATTTTGAGGTAAGGGATGTTATTTTTTTCTTAAATGATATTATTTTCTTCAATATCATTATGCTGAAATATTGATATAAACTTTTTATCAAATTTAGAACTTTTTGTGTCGGAGTTACTGTTCACGCAAACGGCACTATTCACGTATACGGCACTATTCACGAATACGGCACTACTCACCGAAAAAAAAAATTGTCCAAGATGTCTATTATGGTTACTATCTTTGATTGTATCCATGTTTTGATATTTATTTTTGAATTCTGCTTCACAATTGATTATTATGAAGTATTATTGATCTTGGATAAACTGTTATACGAATCCCTACTATTTATCCTTCTGTCTCACTGTATTCATTTTCTTTAAGATATTTTTCATCATCCTCAGTCCTAAATGATAATATTACTGAATATCTTTGGCCTGTAGTGCAAAGATGAATGATTAACTGATGAATATCTTTGGCCCGTAGTGCAAAGATGAACAGGTGTTGAGATGAACATGACCGACTGGTGATACAAATGAATATCTTTGGCATGTAGTGTAAAGATGAATATTTTATTAAAGATAGTTATTGATTGTTGTTACAGGGATAAAATATTGATGATAGACTTTTAAATCTTAGAAGATAGTAGAACTCATTCTCTTCTTGACTCTTCTAATGGTTTGCTATTTTCGCTGTAGTTGTTGATCTAAAACTTGTTGTCTATTATATTTTATCAGATTTTTCCCTGTTGAAGACTAATGATAATTTGTTGTATATTATCTTAGTCATAATATTCTTTACTGGGCTAGTTGAGCTCACCATTTTCCTTTTTGTTCCATTTTTCTTCTCAGGAGGTGAGAACATAGCAGGATCGAGTCGGGGTATGGAGTAATGGTTCTAGAAAGATGTTTTAGCAGTCCTTACTATTTCTATAAAATAGTGTTTGAATAATTATAATGAGGACTTATTTGAGTGTGGATATTATCTAGAAGACAATAATTGTATTTAAACTTACAGTATTGGATTGTTGTATTTTGCACAACAATTGTATTAATGAAGTAGTAGTTTGCTTTCTGTACCATGTATTTGGCGACTCAGAATGGGTGTTGTATACCTATTTTGGGGGCGTCACAATAACAATCCTCATTAAGCAATAAGATCCATCATAGGCTTAATAAGAGAATTTAGTTCATAGCTAATGAATTAAAAACTAAAAAGATCAAAAAATTAAACATCCGGATTACAAAGCTGAAATTGAAGAATACAAATAGTAAATAGAACCACCCTTTTCTTCAATTCACTTTGAAATCTTCGTGCTCCGAGCTCCTTGCGTCAATTCCTCTAAAATCTTATCTAAGTTTTGGTTTGCTAGTTTCAATGATGAATGATGATTGTAGTTGTTGATGAATATCCCTCCTCTCTATAACTGAATAATCTTCTTCACTTGTCCCAATCACGTACTAAGTCTGAAAGCCATGCAACATCAGAAGTAGAATTACATCAGAAGTCCTTCATCTCTAGCGTGCACCCCCGCCCCGGCGGACCTTTTCCTCTTACGAACCCCCGCCCCAGCGGGTATCAAAGATGGTTGGTGACGTGTACCCCCACCCCGACGGGGTATTTTACTCTATGAACGCTCGCCTCAGGGGGTTATGACTATGTATTTTCACTTGTTTTTACTGCTTTTCCTACTAAATTGCCCATCAACCCTTGCCTTAGCCAATATATACTGAACCTGCACACAAACACAATATACACACATAAAACAATACTAAAACATACGAATTAGCAACTTCTTAAGTCCAAAAAGGATCCAATTCGTAGGTTTGAAACCCACTCATCAAGCGTATTGCTTTATTAAATTTAGTTTGTACCAAGTCGGTGCCACTTGTTGATATATGATTTGATTTAAGTTGTACAAGCTTTGAATTGCTCAATAAATAGAGGTTGAATAAATGTATTTGTTTTGAATACGAGATGTAACTATATTTTTTTCTTTAAAAAGTCAAAGTAGGTAATAGATGCAATATGCCAAAGCTAATATAGGATGTGGATATATCATACTGTTGAGATTCCAAGTTGCTATATAAAGCATATAAATGATGGATGATAATAACAAGGGTTTAAAAGAATAATTTTATATCAAAAGATGAACTTTACGTTCACATATGACATTTCAAAATAGATCTTTATACACATATAATCCTTTACATAGGTATAGATGATAAAGGTTGCGATTTCGGGAATGAATGAATAATAAGAAGGTTTTAAAATCTATGGTTTTATTAAATTATGAAAAATAAATTAAATTTATACTTATTTTATCAGTTATAATATTGATTAGTGTTGTAAAGGTAGAATGAGAAGTTATTGTTAACGCACAAAGTCGGGAGTGGAAATTGTCCTGATTTTGGGTTCGTTACAACTAAAAATCATTCCTCTATACTTCTTTGTGTCAACACTTTTTTCATTTTCATCAGTAGTTAACATTGGAGTATTAAGAGGTTTTAAAGACTATAAACCAAATTTTTTAATCATTTCTTTGCAGTATTTGGATTGAGAGATATGTATACCTTTTTCACCTTACTTGATTTGCAATCCTAAGAAGAATTTTAATTCTCTCATCATGCTCATTTCAAATTCCTTACTCATACTTTCAAAAAAATCATTATACATAGTAATATCAGTAGAGCCAAAAATAATGTCATCAACATAAATTTGAATAATAAGAATATCATCATTTTTTTTTATTTAAAGAATAGACTAGTATCGATAGCACCTCTTTTGAAATCATTTTCTTGTAGAAATTTACTCAATCATTCATACCACGCTCTGGGGGTCTGTTTTAAACCATATAAGACTTTCTGCAACTTGTAAACATAAACTTCCTGTTTAATAATACCATTTAAAAATACAGATTTGACATCCATTTGAAATAGTTTAAAATCTTTATGACATGCAAAAACTAATAACATACGTATTGACTCGATTCTAGCAACAAGATCATAAGTTTCATCATAATTAATACCTTTAAGTTGATTATACTCTTATGTGACAACTCTTGACTTATTACGAATAACAGTTCCATTTTCATCTAACTTGTTATGAAAAAACCCATCAAGTTCTAATGATGGATGTATCTTCGGGTTTTGGAACTAATTCCCATACTTTATTTTTGGTAAATTGTTCAAGTTCATCTTGCATGGCTATTTTCCAATCTTCATCCAATAAAGTATCTTTATATTTTTAGGGTCAATTTGGGATAAGAAAGATAAATGACTAGCCAAGTTATGTGTTTGTTATCTAGTAAGGACTCCTTTATTAATATCACCAATCATATTTTCTATATGATGATTTTTAATAATGTATGATTCTTTGGGTAAGTCTTTTAATTGAGGATTGGGAATTTCAAGAGGATTAACATTGATAGGTGGAGGTGCATTATCTAATTTTGGTTCTTCCATATTTCTGAGAATATCTTCAATGACAACATCACTTCCAACTAATTATTTATATTTAGGAGGAGGCTGAGATTCATCAAAAGTTACGTTGATCGACTCCTCAACAACTAGACTTCTTTTGTTAAAAACTCTATATATTTTATTATTAGCAGAATATCCCAGAAAAATTCCTTTATCAAACTTTGGAACAAATTTTAACAAATATCCTTCACTGTTTAGAATAAAGCATTTACTCAAAAAAATAAGAAAATAATTTATTTATGGAGTTCTTTGATAAAACTTTGTTTAAAATATAACAGTATGTTACCACAGCTTCAGCCCAAAAATATTTTAGAAGACGATATTTATTTAACATTGTATTCGCCATTTCTTGTAAAGTTCAATTTTTCCTTTCAACCACACCATTTGATTGTGGTGTATAAGGAGTAAAGAAGTTATGACTTATATCATGCTCATCACAAAACATAGTAAAATCAAAATTGTGAAATTCTATTTGTGATCAGATCAAATATAAATAATAGAGCTTCCCTATTGATTCTGAATTTTTTTACACAAAACAGAGAAAGAATTTATAGCTTCATTTTTAAATTTTAAAAAATCAACCTATGTAAATCTTGACTAATCATCAACCAAAACTAGAATGTATATACATCACCACCCATTCTATATTTAGGAATAGGTCCTACTAAGTTCATATGTAAGAGTTCTAGCGGTCGAGAGGTTGACAATATGAATTAAGGTTTATGAGATGCATGAATTTGTTTTTCTAATTCACAGGCTTCACAAATATTATCTTTTAAGAATTTTAGCTTCGTAAGACTAAGAACATGTTCTTTAGATGAAATGTTGTTAATTAGTTTCATGTTAATTTGTCCTAGTATGCGATGCTAGAGCTATAGATCATCATTTGTAGATACAAGACACACATTGTCTAAGTGAGAGTATGCATCTAGGTCGCACATGTATACATTTTGATTTATAGGACATAACAGAACCAATTTTCCAAATTAATCAAATATTGAGCAATTATGAGAACTAAAAGATATTTTAAACCCATTGTCACATAGTTGACTAATAGATAAAAGATTTTACTTGAGTCCCGTGACTAATTGAATGTTAGAAATTGTTATGTGCTTATTACCAACACTTCCAATTCCAACTACTTTACCTTTATTGTTATCTCCAAATGTTACCTCACCATAGTATGTAGCTTGTAGATTGTTCAACTTTGATTTGTCACCAGTTATATGTCTTGAACAACCACTATCGAGATACCATTTACTTTTATTTGAATCAACTGCAAGATCTACCAATAATATATACTAATTTTACAGACGGATAGCCTTTAATAAGAAGGGTCCTTTGGGTAAGCTTTCCATTTTGTATAAGGAACGTTTGTATTTTTCTTTACAAAACTTGGTGCATGATAATCAATCGTAGTGGAGATAAGCATTCAATAAGTTACAGGACTATAAGATGTATGATAATAGTTTCTATGGAACTCTTTTCTTGTAATAGCCGGTGCAATGTATATTCCTTTGGGAATCCAAATCATTTTCCTTTATAGTTTCCATTTCGAGCATTGCACATATAAAATAAATGACCATTTCTGCTACAGTAAGATCATTTAGTAAAAGGAGATGTATGACTTTCTTTTTCTTTACTTTTAACATGGTTAATTCATTTATCTTTTGTTTTACTAGATTCTTTAATATATCCTACTCCTTCTTTATTAAATCCACATCTCTGTTGACTTAGCATGACATCAAGATTTTCTTTTCCCTTTTGTGAATTTAAAAACTATGGTACTTAAATCGTCACGTTCTTTGGTTAAACTATTAATTTGATCTATTAAAGAAGGATTCTCATTATGTTTTTCTAACTCTATTCTTAGATATGAATTCTCAAGCTTAAGATTTTTAATAGCTTCATTTAACACTTGATCTTGTATTTGAGTATCTTCATTAATTACTGCAAGTGTTGAATTTTCAACTTCAAGATTTTTGTTTAATTTTCTTAATTATTTAGTTCTTCTTTTAATAATAATCATTTTCTAATTTTTCTTCATTTAAAATTTCATTATTTATAATTAAATTTAAATTTTCTATTTCAAGATTTTTGTTTATTTTCTTTAATTTTCTAATTCTTCTTTTAATAATGAATCATTTCTAGTTTTTCTTCATTTATATTAGTTATAATTAAACTTGAATTTTCTATTTCAATAGTTTTCTTAGTTTTAATTAATTCTTCTAAAGATATTTTTAATTTAATAAAATCTTCTTCAATTATTTTATTATCTTCATATAAATAATTATAAGCTTCTTGTAATTCATAATGTTTTTATTTATATCATCTGAAGTATGTGTGTCAAATGAAGTGTTAGGTAATTGATATTCATAATTTACCTCAGATCTTGGTGATAAATAATTATCTGCCATTAAGCATAGATTTTCAATTTGTTCGGTAGTTTCTTCTTCGTCACTCAAATCCCAGCCTTCGTCAACTACTAATACTTTGTTGTTGGATAGTCTTGGACAACCCTTTTTGAAATGTCCAGGCTGGTTGCATTCAAAACATGGATTTGAATTTGAATTTGAGCTGACATTTATGGATTTGTTGTTGTTTACTTTGAAATTTCTTCCTTGTACTTTTGGCTTGAAGACTTATTTGCCTTTAAAGTTGTTGAAATTATTATTTGCCTTCAGAAAGCCCTTTCCATATTTTTGAGCTTTTCTTTGAATAACTCTCCTGGGTTGTATTGATAACAAGGCAACTTCATTATTGTCTAAACTCAGGAGTTCTTCATTTAGCTCATCATCAACGCTTTCTTGATTAATATATAGAGCTTTGAATGTAATTCCTTTCTTTTTGAGTTCTGTATCTAATCCTGCTTTTTTTACTAGTATGTCGACTTCATGAGCACAAAAATTTCTAATAAGGTTATCAAGAGGATATGCAATTAGATCTTGCATTTCATTAGTGGTTGTAACCTTTATTTTCCAAATAGAAGGAAGAGCCTTGAGAATTCTTTTATTTTTCTCATTCGTTGTGTATGTCTTTCCTAATTGTTCCAGCTCATTAATGATTATGGAAAAACGTGTTTTTATGTCAATGATCTTTTCACCTTCTTCCAGCTTAAAACTTTCATACTCTTGAATTAGAGCATCTTTTCTAGTTTCTTTAATGTGATTAGTTCATTCATAAGTTGCAATCAATTTTTCCCAGATTTCTTTAACATTCTTGCAGTTGTTAACTCCTTTATACTCTTTTTCAATGAGAGCACTAGTCAGTACTTGTTCAACTCTAGATGCTATATTCATAGCTTCTTCATCTTCAGTGGTGAACTCGTCTACATCTTTTTCAACGATCTTGTCTCCTTCAATTTTTGTAGGAGTTTTTATGCCACGTTCTATTGCAAACCAAACTTTGATTCCTTGTGATTTGACATAGATTTTGGATCGATTCTTCCAGGTGGTAAAGTTTATGCCATCAAATAGTGGAGGTCTGGATATTGATAGTCCTTTTTCGCAACCAGTAGCATTTGTGTAGGCCATAGATGGATATACTCTTTGATATGTCTATACCTACTTAAGAAACAAGTTAAAGAGCATCGCTCTGATACCAATTGAAAGTCCAATAATAATCTAGAAGGGGGGTTAAATAGATTATTACCGTTTTAAAAAAAATTATCTTATGCCTTTTGAATTTTTAGTTAATTAATTTGCAGTGATAAAATTAATATGTAAGGCGCGATAAAAATTCAATCACACAATACACAGAGATTTGTCTGGTTCACAATATACATCCCGGGTATATTGTTACGTCCAGTGTCAAGCTTCTCTCCAGAACTTGAGATCCTATTACTCTCAGTAATAAATACTCATTCAACAGGCGGAGAAGCCTTTACAAAGTTTTATAGACAAACTTATAATTATTCTCAACTAACTATCTTGGACAACAAGCTCCCAGCTCCCTCTTTGAGTTTAGTTCTATTCTATGATATGATTTTGAAATGACAGCCTCTTCCTCACCTCACAAGTACACTAGAGACTCAACTCCTAGCTGACCACTCAAAAACTCTGGTCTTAGTCAAAGGTATACCCGTCTTTCTCACAGGTACATAAAATAAACTAACTCTAACATTTTCCCTTTTACAAAGTGTTTAACATAATTTTGATTCTAAAGTAAACAGATACAATTTAGTACAGATATAAAAGTTTAAATAACTTTTATATTATAAGGCTTCTTAAATAAGCAGATAGCAGTTTAAAGAGCAAATATGTTTATAAAAGTTCAAAGACTTATATATTTAAGTAAATATGCTTTATAGTAAGCAAATATTAATTTGTTCTTTGATCAAAGAATGCTTCTGTGTAATCAAATATGTTAATTTATGGGTTGTTATAAAAGTTTATATAACTTTTATATTTTGTAAAAAAAATTGCTTTTGAGTAAGCACGTGTATATCTTCAGGCTTGATTTAAATAAAATGACACCCCCAAATCCGGGTACTTCCATTTCCACATGATTTGGTGTTCACTAAACAAACATCATATATCTATCTACCCATAATAAATGCAAACTATGCAATAGATAGAAATAAATCCTCCCCTTATGGGGTTACAACATCTGAATAATAAATACAATCCCAGGTCATACTAACCTTAAACATCTGTGCGAAAACATAAACAAATAGTAAGTCTTAAACAACATCAAGTCTTGACAATAACATTCTTAAAATTTAATAGCACGTCTTCATCACTTAATAGCTTTGTCCTTGTCCTTGCTAGAAGAAGGCTCGTCGGTTCTTTCGTTCTTAACTGCAATGTTATTATTACGCAAGAGTGAGCACGAATGCCTCAAGTATAAAAATGAAATAACAATATATAATAACATGCGAGTGAATCAAGGGCTTTTGAACCAAAAATGATTACTAAGAATCAAAATAATTCTGAGGGTCATAAGACCTTGAACTATGTCTTAGGTTATCAAGGGTTATAAGACTATGAACTCTTCTTCTCGTACTTAAGGGGATCAGCCCTTAGTACCATACTGTGCACAATATCTTAACGCTAACGCATAAGTAATCCCCTATACAGGGTTGTTCATCTCAGTTTGACATTAGAATCCGCACCAAAGGAAGTTTGGTTTGGATAATTCATCAAGGGTTCTGAAATTTAGAACACTCATCAACTATGGACTAGTCGAATCATTAAGGGTTCGCTAGTCTAACAAGATTCACAATAACTGATATTTAAATCGAATAACAATTCCAAGAGATATACAATAGAATAATTATTGTATAACAACATCATGTTTTGAAATATTAATATATTTTTGATATAACAAAATAGACTTGATCAATAATAACGAGAATTTGCTCGATATAAAGAGACAACTTATAACTCATATAATGATAATGAGTAGGGTTAGAAAACTTGCCTCGTGCGTAGATTACACGTTAATTATACATGTTCCTTGATTTAATCCTAAATACCATTTACATTCACAATACCAGTCAATTATAACGTAACTAATCATTACAATTTCATTCTTTTTGTCTAACTCGACTTAGTCAACTACTACACTCATTGTCACATAATTTACACTTCATGAACAACAAGCTAACTATGCATTCAATTCGTTTTACACATAAATGTGTTATTGACATGTTAAGAATTTATTTTAACACCTCACTATATGTCTAACATGTTTTCATGTTAATTAGGTTAAGTTACCAACACATTGCTAGACTTTAACATTTTTTAAAAAAAAACTCATTTCTGGACCATTCTGCTAAGTGGCGCTGCGGCGCCACTGTTATACTAGGTCTTGGCGCTGCGGCTTGGGTATCTGGCGTTGTGGCGCAATGGCGCTGCGGCGCGAGTCTTAGGTCTGGAGTTGGCGTCGCGGCACGAAACTCCAGTTTCTGAATTTCCAGTTCGCGAAGAACACAGAATCAGGCGAATTTATCATTATATGGTCATTAAATTCACCAAATTAAACCTACCCACAAAGTAGAATTCATACATAATCTTTACCCAACCTTTATAGAGTGACTTTAACCAATTAAAACACATAATCATAGAATTAAAACATGTAATTTTCACTGTTCTTGATGTTCTTGAAGGTTTTGAGCATAAAACATAAAATTTAACACTACGGATTCGTTATAACACCAATTCCATCCATTCAAGTTTTGTTCTCTTCGTTTTAACATGCATAATTATATAAAAATGTAAAATTTAGGGATAATATATGATTGACGCATTAAATTTGTGCGTAAGGGCCATATGGTCATAATTCAACACTCTGTAATTTTGAAGCAATTATATACAACATATTTTATGAAACTGATAATATGGAATCATACAATATATATAGTAAAACATGCTACCATGACATAAGATCACGTATAAATTCACATAGTCAAAACAATCTCTAACTACAGAGATTTTACAGAAATTTTGAGAGTCATATTATATAAAAATTTTAACAACGTAATAATAATGGGTTGAAGAATTTACCCAAAGTGTAAAGTGTAAATTAGTAGGAGATGAATTCCTTCTCAACTCTTCTTCAATCACACACTCACAATCTCCTCAAAAATTTCTCAATCTCTTTCTGTGATGCTATGCCCGACTTAGAAAAATGAAGAAGAAGAAGACGTTTATAATACTAAAAAAGAACTGGCGCGTTGAGGTCAGTTACCCAATCATGGGTAACTGCTATCAACTCCCTTTAGGGCTTTGTTTGGCTAGCAATAATAGGTTTCAAAACTAATTAATTGTATAAATCTCTTATACTATAGTTTAAATTATGTCACACCCAATCAAATAATAAATCAAACATCTAATTTAATTTATTTTAAATAACATATAATGATTTCTCATTAATTCACGTAGTCACATAATTAAATTTCTCATTTATTAATAATGTCAAATTATTAAATCTCTAATTAATCATTAAATTAATTAAAATAACACTAGGCTCAATAAATATTCTTTTTTAATTCAATAAGCTCACATAATTACATACTTCGAATAATAATAATTCTCCACATTAATTTAATAAATATGACACATATAATTAAATTAATCTAACACAACTTCATCAATTAATTATTTAATCTAATAATTAATTCATCGAAAAATATTAATTCAATCCAATAAATATTAAAATTAAATTACAAAATATCGGTTGTCACAAATAAGCTTCTTTAAAAGCAGATATATAACTTTTGTTCATATTTAATTTTCTTTACATAATAAAGAATTTGTTTCTATGAAAAATAAATATATCTTTAATTTCAGGTATAAAAGTTTTAAATAACTTTTAAAGTTATGCTTCTTGCTAAACAAATAAATTCACATAAGTTTGTGATATAAAAGTTTAAATAACTTTTATATTATGCAACAACTGTAAATGATTTTATATTTAAATAATTGCAATGACATATATCAAGAATAACAAATTAAAAAATTTAAGTATTACTTGATATAACAAAAAAATTTGTTAAACTCAAAAATATATATAATGATATATTTTATCTATCATGTGATTATTAAATAAGGCCACTTAGAACTTTAAACATTCGTTAGAATGATATTATTGTTTAAGGAATACCTCAAAATAGCGGTATCTAAAACTGACCGAATTTAAAGTTTTACTATTGATATTTATATAAAATTGTTAGATAGATTACTTTAGAACATTAAACACTGTTCGAATGATATCCCTTTTTAAGGAATACCTCCAAAGTGTGGTATCTAAATCTAATCTACTTTAATTACGATATTTATATAAATAAATTTTATATCGATAAAGAGACGCTTAGAACTTTAAACACCATTTGAATGATATACAAAATCTCCAGAGTGTGGTATCTAAAATTGACCGTTATATATATATATATATATATATATATATATATATATATATAACAATGTATATTTATATGTAGCGCCCCAGAAAATCGAGCAAATTGTAAAATAAATTTTTTATTTAATAAAGAATAAAATTATATTATATATGATAATAAGATGAAGGTTGTTTTATGACCTAGAAATGTCAGAACGTCGTAGTATTTTGGCTACATGGTAGAATTAAAGTGTTTGAATTTCCAAGACGAAAATAAAAATTTTCTGAAAAATTTTCGATTAACACTATTCACGTATTTCTGCTCGGGAATTATTTTTGAACTTCCGAGAAATACATAACGATAGAATATCGAGGTGGGATAGAATACCCAATAATATTTCAGTTATGAAAAATACAGTTTTTCGCCTGCGGACTAAAAGCCCAACGGTTAGGAAAAGTGATTTCCGAGAAGAAAAAGTGATTTCCGAGAAGGAAATGAAATTCGTATAATGAATTAAAGCGATGATCGTATAATACGTAGATATTGTACGAGGTAATGAATACAAGTATGATACGAGGTATTATACGAGTATGTATGAATGATGGTATGCCGTATATATAAATAAGTATACGAGTTGGAATACGAGAGTAATACGTAGAGTATATGTTATAAGGCTTTAAGTTAATTGTAATGGACTTGTGGGATTGTGTAGCAATTTGTGAAGTCCAATAAGAATTAATATGCAAGCCCAAGGGTTTATAATGGGAAGCCCAAAGTAATTTAATGTAAAGCCAATGTATAAGTTAAGCTAATTAAGCTAGAAGCCCAAAGTGTGAACCTATGGGTTTTAGGATGGTTTAAACCTATGGGGCAACCCATGGGTGATCCAATGTGATGAGCAAGTAAAGTAAACTTAAAGGCTAAGTTATGTGATTAGCAAGTATACTTAATGGTTAAGTAAATGTGATGGCCAAGCAAAAAGTGTGGAGAGCAAGATAACTTGATGGCTAAGATAGGAATAGTAAGGAGGTGGATGGCTTTTGACCATTATACCCTAACCTAGCAACTCCTATAAATAGCAAGCTTGGATTTCTTTTGTTGGTTGTTTGTTTCATCCAACACTTTATAACTTATAAGTTGAGAGCTTATTTGCTTGAGAGAAAAAGCTACAAAAGCTAGAAAAGCTAGAATGTTAGCCTTTGTTAATTCAAAGAAGCAAGAAGAAGATTAAAGATTAACCACTCTTAATTTGTGGGAGAAGTGGGTAGTGGTGGGCTATGTATGCTAAGAAATAAAGAGAATGGACTTAAGCCGTATAAGTTATGAATAAGCTATTCAAAATCGTATAAGTTATGAACTAAGCAAGAACTTGTCATATGTTAATAATAATGAAGATGGTATGATAAGAAGAAGCAAGGATGGTGGTTAGAAGATTTAAGCCATCATAACTCATGAGAAATGAAATATTATGTAGTTTATATTTTTGTAAGTTATAAACTCATGAAGAATAAGTAATAACTTATCATGATTATAAGTTAATGAAGTAGGTATGTCAAGATGTTAGTCTAATGGATTGAATCCATTTGAAACGAAGAACAAATCTTAAGTAACGAAGTTATGGTGGAATTCACGAGTTTGGACGATAATCGTCGAATCTGTTAAATTCTAGGATTAGAAGTCAAATTTTGATATTGAGCTTCGAAACATTGGTTTTCAATGGAGACAAGTCTTATTTGGCATTATAGAGTTGTGAACTCAAGAATGACCGAATTCCGACTTAGAACGAAGAAACGAGCGTTGAACGTTCACGAACGTTTATCGTTTTAGTTAAAAATGGACTAATAGGTGAATTTTTAGTTAACAAAGTTAAATAGATAAAATTCTTGCATGAACACGTAGAGTATGTAATTTGTGAACCGTAGGCTCTTGAACGAGCCAATTCGAACTTATAACGAAGAAGTTATGAGCCCGGGAATCTCACATAAAAAGTTAACTGTCAAATTTTTCTGGTGCTGAGTACTGGCGCCGCAGCACCAGTCAAAGCCAAGAAAGTCACGCCGCAGTGCCAGAAAGGGCTGTGAGCTACTGAAGTTTGGCGCTGCAGCGTGACCAATAGTGAAGGGTATGGCGCCGCAGCGCCGTGACCGACTTTTAGGAACAAAAAGGCCGCGCCACAGCGCGAGTTATAGAATAAAATTTGGCGCCGTAGCGCCAGCACTAAGGGAAGCATAGAGATGAATGTTTTAAAATGTAAAGTAAAAGATAAGTGAATGAAGAGTAAATTAAATCCTTAATCAACTTAAAGTTACATCAATTAAGATGTTGTAAACCTTAAGTAATACACTGAAGGTTGAAGATAAGTCGAATGTGAACGCGAACGGTATGTAATAAGTGTACTTAACCAATGACGATCAAGTTTCGATTAATGATGTAAGAACGTTAGTAAGCCGTGAGGAAGGATGATTAACTCGAACTGAGTTATATTAATGAGATAATTTCAGTTAAGTTATAGAATAGAAAGAAGTCAGTAAGAACAATGTAAATTATAATGTCAAGCCGGAACCAATAATAACAAATCTAATACATGATTAGATTGAGAAGAAGGGTAAGATTCATTAGGAGCCATGTATGTTCATTCATGACCTAATGTGGTATGTTATATGATTATGTATTGTAGAGACTGTAAAGACTCAAAGGAAAAGTTATTATACTGTAGCAGACGCTGAAGGCAAGTTTTTCTTAAACACTTGTCTAACCTTCGTGTTAGCCAGGTTTTCAAATGATTCAAGTTATGAGATGCATGTATGGTTTTAAAGAAAGAGTCGATGCCAGTTTTAACTCAGCTAGACTAATATTGATAGATTGATTGATTTATTTACAAGTCTTTCAATAATAGAATTGCTAACGCTATCCTACGCCAATTGTTTGTATGGATTCAAGGTAAGCCTGAATATGAATAAACAAATGTATTTTCATCGAGTATTCGATGGGCACATGAGGTTGCCACAACTTAAACGTACACACGTTTAATGGATGTAGTGTTAATCAACATAGAGTACTATAGGCTGATCACCTAGAAGTGCTCGTAAGCTATGCCGGACTTACGGACCTAGTGTCGGGTTGTCCTTGTTAAAGAAATTATTAAACGTTCATGGTCTTGGACCAGAATTGATGTTTTACTGAATATTGTCATTGTAAAACGTTTTGGAGGAAAAGAAATGCTATTTTGAATTATTGATAGTACTTCGTAACTATTATCCAGTTATTGAAGATATACGATTCCTATGTTTCAAGCATGCTTTTAAAGGAAATTGTTTTACTTGCTGAGCTTGTTATGCTCACTCTTGCTTGAACCATATGAATACAGCTAAGGACTAGCGAACCGAGGTTTCCAGCAGAGATAAAGGCAAGGCGAAGATGAATGATTAGTTTATCTTATAATAGACTAGTAAGTATGTGTTATATTATGATGAACAAAGAATGTAATGGTTTAAGAACTTGGGAACAGGATTTATTATTATTAATGTAATAAGAATGTCGTTGAAACACACATTTTGATGTCGTTTCAGTAGAATGAATGTACAGTTATGAGTACCGTGTAGCACCAATTGTCGAGTTGGAAGATACCCGGATTTGGGGGCGTCACATATATGTATACGTAAGTATGAGATAATAACAGTAAATAATTCAAGAACTTATCTCAAAATAATTTGACCAATTTTTCTCTTCTTCAAATGATCAGAACTTTGATTAAAAGAGAGAAATCTTTTTAAAGAGAAATTATGTAGGCAATAAGAGAGTAAGCTTTTCTTGTATTTAGAAACTAGTGAAAATAAAAGTGAAGAAAAACATCCCTATTTATAAGAGATTTTTGGTCATGGGTAAACTTGTAATTTGAAATTTTTATTTTGAAATCAAGGGCTCAGATGGATTGCTTTGAAAATGAAAGGTTCGAATGAATTTAAATTAGCATCACACGGATGGAATGATGAAAAATACTTGGCAGACAACTTTAATCATTTTAGCCTATATAACATTTGTAAAGTGTGCATAATTAATGCACCAATTTTTTAATTGGATTAATTACATATTTTAGTACATTTTTAGAAATAATTACAATAATGGTGCATAGATAAAATAATTACAAAAATAATACATTTTTCCATATTTATTTACAAAATTAATACATTTGGGTATTCTTTAATCGTGGCCCACGATTATCTCCCTTATCTCTTCCCGTTAATTATTATTTTCTTATTCAAACACATTCAAATACAGCAAACCCATTTTTGATCTCTATTCTTGTTTCTCTCTCTTTTTTCTTCATCCTCTTTTTTCATTCTTTGCATATTAATTCTTAAGCGAAAGGAACTCAATAAAATGGCTAGGAGTCAAGTTATTATTCATGGAAGCCATTGATATCTCTGTGTCCTTCTCCTCACCGGATTCTTTGTGTCGAAGGGGGAACAGTTGGAGGGTTTGAGATTTCTCATAGCCCTCAGCTCCATCGCCGCCGTTACCGACACTGAACAAGTGGTTGATATTCTGATCTCTTTTGGGTGGTGTTATAGAGAAGTTCAGATTTTGAGCCTTTATGAGCTTTGGGTCCATTGTTCTTTTTACTACTGGGGTAATGCAGTTTATGTGGTTGTTGCGAGGTGAACAAGACAATTGCATCATTTGCCACGTGGCATTCCTTTCTGCCAAGGTCCTTCTATGTTGTAATTCTTCCTCATCGATGGTCAATATAAAATCAACAACTGATAAAAGAGATTGGTAACCAAACCTTCATACCAAGGTTATCAAACCTTTATACCAAGGTTACCAATCCACCTCCACACCTGCAGATTTTTCATAGTGCAGTTGCTAACCAAACTTTCATACCAAGGTAACCAAACCGTCATACCAAGTTAACCAATCCACCTCCACACCTTCAGTTTTTTCATAGTGCAGTTGGTAACCAAACCTTCACACCAAGGTAACCAAACCTTCATACCAAGGTAACAAAACCTTCATACCAAGGTAACCAATCCACATCCACACTTGCAGTTTTTTTATAGTGCAGTTGGTAGTCAAACATTCATACCAAGGTAACCAATTCAATGTTATTAGGTTACCAATTTATTTTGAATGTGATGCAGTTGGTAGCTAAATCTTAATATAGTGGGTAGCCAAACCTTCATACCAAGATAACCAATTTAGTTTTATTAAGCCGCCAATTTATTTTGAATGTGATGCAGTTGGTAACCAAACCTTCATGCAGTTGGTTGCCAAACTTTCAGACCAAGGTAACCAATTCATGCTACAGGTATGGAGGTAGATCGGTTACATTAGTATAAAGGTTTGGTTACCTTGGTATAAAAGTTTAGTTACCTTGGTACGAAGGTTTGGTTATCAACATTACATTATACATCACTCTCTTCTCTCTCTCTTTCCTATGCAGTGTTCTTATTTTTCTTTGGACATGAAATTAGAATTAGAATTTTCGGACATGAAAAAATTTTGAAAAATCAAATATCCGCCTCCTTTCTCCATCCCATCGACCATTTTGTGGTTAACTCTCGCTCTGTCTCATCGGTGAAGGAGAGGAAGAAGATGACGTTGCCAAATCTTTAGAACAAGGTAATCAATTTAGTTTTATTAAGTTACCAATTTAGTTTGAATGTGATGCAGTTGGTAGCCAACCATTCATACAAAGGCAACCATTTTAATTTTTGTGGGTAACCAAATAGTCATAAAAAAAATTCAGAACAGTAAGAGTTACATCTATTTATTTTTAAACTTTTTGTAGGGCGAATCTTCTTCTTCTTCTCATTGGCGTTTTGGTCAACGGAGATTCGCGGCAAAATAGCGGCAGAGTAGCGGAGGAGAGGGCAACATGTGAAGGAGATTTGTGGCGGAGTAGCGGAGGATAGGGCTAATGTGAGGGAGATGAAGATTTGAATTTGAATTATTATTTTGAATTTGAATTTATTTTTGTTGTTAGATCCCAGATATTTGAATTTGAATTATTAATTATGGCAGTTATTTGTCCTTGATTTCCATGATTTTAGTTTTTCTTATTAATGTGAATTACGTTATTTTTATAATTATTTTGTGGATGCACTAATAGTGTAATTATTTTCTAATTGTTGTATATTAGTGTTAAGGACCCAAAAAATTATAGGTATAGGGATAAGAATAAAAATAAAATTTGATAAACTTAAACTTATAGAGGGAGAAAAAACTTAAACTAGTATTACGTTAAAAAAACTAAACACACTAGTATATAATGTATTCAAACTCTCGCTTAAAAAAATCCGTTCTGCTAAGAACGAATTCTAAATCTGCCCCTGGCTAACCCAATGGTTTTTAAACAATATTGCCAGATCTAGCGTTGGTGGATGTGGATTTCATTAGAAAAATAGTAAGACGGGAATAATATTAATGTGGGTGTGGGTTGGTGGTGAAAATTTTGTTTTGTTTTGTTTTGTTTTGTTTGTACTAGAAAATGAATAATTAAGGTATAATGAAAATATAATAAATATGGGTTGGGTCAGCGTTATGGATCAGCCATAATTAAGGTTTACTTAGAAATAAAAGAACAATTACAAATTAAAGGTATAGGAAAAAAACTTAAAGCAGATATAAAGAACAAGAACCAAAAGATGTGTTCGGCCTAAAATCCACTATCAAACTTCTTTGTTTTTTTTTGGGTATTATTATATATATTGTTTTAAATATTCTTTAAACCTCTAAGTTGTTTGCTTTTTATAATTTAAAACTTAATATTTTAATTTTAAAACATTAAACCTTAATATTTTTAAATTTTTATAAATTAAACCTTCTACCTACAAATTATTACTATAATAATTGATTTGAATAAGAGTATTTTGGATAATTTCACTCTTAAACATCTTTTAAATTACATAAAATTTTAAGCGCATGTACGGTTACTGTGTGACAAAGAAAAAAAATTATAAAAAATAAAGCCAATATAAATTTTATATATTCTTAAAAGACTTAATTTCCTACATTGATAAAAAAAATCTTAAATTTATTTGAAAGTGCATAAAATTGTTTGCACGTGATTAGTGCGTGACTAATAAGAAAAAAGGAAGAAAAAATTGGAGTCAATATAAATGATATATACCATTAAAAGACTTAATTGCCTTGTCATTTTAGTTTGAGTCACATAATTTATTCCGGTAAGAAAAACTAAACCCAGTGGCCAAAGGTTTAATTTATAAAAATTTATAGACATTAAGATTTAATGTTTTAAAGTTGAAATATTAAGCTTTAAATTGTAAAAAGCAAAAACATTTAAGGTTTAAAGTGTATTTAAGCCTATTATATTCAATTATGATATTGATAAACCAAATGTGATAATCTAGTGATCAAAACTCTTAATTATTACGTATAATCATGTGTTGGAGTTTATTCGGTAGCAAAATACGATTCATAACAAAGAAAAGTTTATCTAAAATAATCATATTGTGTTAGTTAAAAAGTTGACACTTTTCAGTATATATTCCCACAAAAATTATGAGTGGGCTAGTTGGGTTTGGTGAATTTACTTTTTTTTTGGGCTGACAGAGAGAAGTTTGGCTCCATATGTGAGACAATGCATGCATGAACTTTATTTAAAACGTGCATGTGGGTGCTTTACATATATATATGTTCTTCTTCTAACCAATATTGGAGAGCTTTTTTACAACATAATTAAAATGGCCAATTATAAGATCAAACACTCTAGTTTGGGTTTATCTTTTGTGGGTTCTGTAGTTCTTAATCTCTTGTTTATCATATATCTTATTTATGTGGGAGATAAATGGAAGCATCAGCAGCAAAAGCTGAGTTGGAGCCAAACAGCAGCAGCAGAAGCAGAAGCTGTGGCATCAAATTCATGCTCGGGCCATGGAAGAGCTTATTTGGATGGATCAGATGATGCTGATGGGAAACCTGTTTGTGAATGCAATGCTTGCTTTTATGGCCCTGATTGCTCTCATTTCTCCCCTGGATGTACTGCAGATGCAACTAGGTAATTACTTGTCTATGCTATAAATGAAGCGTCTTGCTGATTTTACTGTCAGATAGATTCAAATGGTGTGTAGTCACGCACAATAAAATGAGAGATATTATCATGCACTAGGCTGTCACATCTAGTCTATATATATTAAGTCTTACTACACCACACATTTATGTCAATAATAAATACCGAAGTATGTGCATAACCATTAAATATTTTTTTTTAGTTGTTTAAAAAAAAAAAAAAAAAAGGTCCGCATTTTAACAAAGTAAGGGAGCCCTCACCTGATCGGTTCTGTATATATATATATATATATATATATATATATATATATATATAGGGGATCGATTCCATAGCTAACGTTATAAAAAAGAGTCTAGCTTTATAACACATCGTGACTTTCCATCTTAAGATCGAACAGTTTAATAGAGCTCTCGTCCGCAATTTAAAATTTTCAGTATTCCGCAGTTTAATACTGCGAACGGAACTATGTCGTATTAAATTGCAGTTTCGTCCCTCCTTATAAAATTTTCGTCCGCAGTATTAAATTGCGAACGCTAAGTATGGTTGACCAATTCGAAAACTATGTCGTATTGTTGGCCAAATTTAATTTTTTTTAGTTTTCTGGGCTCCACAATGTTAAACTGCGGAGTCTGATTTATTTATTTTTATTTTTTTTTACATTCAATCGCATTCCTCCAATTTCTAGAAAACAAATCTATAAACGCAAAATGCAAATACTAGACTAGATTAACAACTCTGTTTTACAATTTTCATTCATCAGTATGCTAATTAGTAAACGAAACAAATATACAATACATATATATATATATATATATATATATATATATATATATATATATATATATATATATATATATATATACTGACTCTGTCTTTGAACTTAGACTGGCTATCCATGCCCTTGTTCTGTTGCATTTGAACAAATATAAGCTCAGAACCACCGGCCTTCATATAATCTTCTTCATCCGCAAATTCTTCTTTTACAGCTACGCAACTATTCTCTTATTTTTATTTACCGGTATAATATTTATAAGTTTCTTCCTTTTTGGCCTCAAAGTAGGGCATGTGGAGGCCGCCATTGTTGCGAAATCCTGAGCTCCAATAAACTCCATTACTCTGATTTATCTTCAAATTAATTTCTGATTTAAGTTTAAAAATATTTTAAATTAAATTTTCAAAAATTAATAATGATATTAGAATTTAGAAGGGAATAAGAGATGAAGTAAATGATAAGAGTAAGGGGAGGAGAGAGAATGGAGAAAGAAATTAAGGAATGAAGGAAGAATGTAAAAAAAAAATTAGATTCCGCAATTTAATAATGCGAAGCCTGGAAAATTAAAAAAAAATTAATTTGACCAACAATACGAGGTCGTTTTCCGATTGGTCAGCCATATTTAGTGTTTGCAGTTTAATACTGCGGACGACAATTGTTTAAAAACGACGTCGTTTTCAAATTAACCAGTCATACCTAGCGTCCATAGTTTAATACTGCGGACGGAGACTTTTATAAGGGGGTATTTTGGTCATCTATCTCGTCCACAATATTAAACTGCGAAATACTGGAAACTAAACTGCGGATGAAAGTTCTATTAAACCATTCAATCTTAAGACGGAGGGTCAAAACGTTAACTATGAATTGGTCCCTATATATATATATATATATATATATATATATATATATATATATATATATATATATTGTGTACGTGTGATCATGCATAGTAATGGGAGACATACCTTACCACTAGATTATCATCCCCTTTCTCTTTTTTCCCTTTTTTTTGGAAAAAAAAAACAAAAAAGTGCAAACTTGGGTTCAAGTCTCGCAGTCTCTATTTTCTTTCTCCCAATTGGGACGTTAGAAAATTTAGAAGAAAAAATAAAAGAACTAATTTTGACGGAAGACCGTAGTATCAAGAAAAGATCATAATGCCACTATATTTATATATTATTTAGGTTAGCCGAATAGATTTAATAATTTTGACTCGTATTGAATTTTGGATTTACTTTTTGTAATTTCTTTTATTTTTTTGAAGATTTGGTAACATAAATAGTCACTTAAGTTATTGTTATAAAACAACTCTCATTTGTTGATTTATCAAAATTACTCTAACGAACTGTTCTAAAATTCTTTTATCCTACCTCGTTAATTTTTAGGGTTTTGAGAAATTCTATCCAAGCCTTTGATTGTCAATGAAAGATTTAAATACATATATAAAAAGAATAATAAAATTTGACGAAAGAGTGACTTTTTTATATAAAAAACGTGTTCT
The DNA here is from genome assembly GCA_016801055.1 of Panax notoginseng. Lineage (NCBI taxonomy): Eukaryota > Viridiplantae > Streptophyta > Magnoliopsida > Apiales > Araliaceae > Panax > Panax notoginseng. The sequence goes on along the minus strand of CM029016.1, from coordinate 42,052,839 downwards.
TTTATTAAAACTAGACCTATTTATATTTTATACCAGTGTAATATTTTGGTAACTAAACGAAAACTATCTAGTTTACGTAGAAATAAGTTGCACTTTAGGTGCTATAATATTGATTCATAATTCATTCGAAGTTGTCATCCACTTTTAAAGTTATCTTTAAAGTTCATTTTTCGTCAATTAGGCCCGTGATATTTTTTGACATTTCCGTTCCTTTTATCCATTTTGACTTCAACCCGACCCATTTTTACCAAATTTTGATGCAACCCGACCCAGTTTGACTAGATCCAAATTTCACCAACTAATTTTTTTAAAAAAAAACTAAAAAGTTTAAAAATAATTTTAAAACAATAATTATTTTAAAATAATTTTTTTTAATACTTGAAAATAAAATATTATTTTAAGAATACTTATTATTTTTCATATCCTAAAATAAATTATTATTTTTAAAATAATTTTAACTTAATAATTATTTTTAATATTTTAAAATAAAATATAATTTTCAAATAATAATAATTTTAACATTTTAAACTAAAATATTATATTTAAAATATTTTTCAAATAATAATTATTTTAAAAATAATTTTTTTTATAATAAATTAAAATTAATATTTATTATAATATTTTAAATAAAATATTGTTTTTAGATTAATATTTATTTTTGATATTTTAAAATAATAATAATTTTTTATTTTTTAAAATAAATTATTTTTTAAAAATAATAGTTATTTTTAATATTTTAAAATAAAATTGTATTTTAAAAATAATTTTAAACTAATAATTATTTTTTATATTTTAAAATAAAATATTTAAAAAAAATAAAAAATTATTATATTCAGAAAAAATATTAGAAACTTTATTTTTTTTCACAAATATGTAAAAAGTTTCATAAAATATAGATTCAAAAAAATTAAAGTTTAACTTTTTTTTAATTCTTCATTATTTGTATTCATTTACACATCTTTTAAAAAAATAAAAGATTTCTATTTTTTATGAAAATATGTTTTTTATTTACTTTTTTTGAATCCATATTTTGTGAAATTTTACTTATTTTTAAAAAAATAAAATTTTCTATTTTGTCTGAAAAAAAATTATTATTTTTTTGTATGATTTTTTTGAATCTATATTTTATAAAACTTTACACATTATTTTAAAAAATGAACTAAAAATAATTATTATTCTTAAAAAAATTTAATATCTCTTTTTTTAAAAAATTGAATCATTTTTTTTGTTTATCTTTTACTTTTTTTTATTTTAATTTCTATTTTTAGTTTTTTTAAAATTCTAATACTAAGAATACATATAAAAACTTTTATTTTCTAAAAATAAATTTTTACATAAAAAATTTAAATTTTCAATTTTTTTTTGAAAATAATGTTTATTTTCTTATTTAATTTTTTTGAATCTATATTTTATGAAACTTTACTCATTTTATGAAAAAAAAAAGTTCTTAATATTATTTCCTGAAATTACTAATTATTTTTAAAATTATTGAAAATAAAAATTATTTAAAATAAAATATTATTTTTAAACTAATAATTATTTTAAAACTTTTTAGTTTTTTTAAAAGAAATTAATTAGTGAAATTTGGATCGGGTCAAACTGGGTCGGTTTGGGTCAAAATGGGTCTGGTTGGAGTCAAATCAGATAAAAGAAACAGAAATGCCAAAAATTGTCACTTTAAAGACCTAATTAACGAAAAATGAACTTTCTGAACGACTTTAAAAGTGAGTGGTAACTTAAAGGTGCAGAAGTGTCATTGAGCTATTGATAAATGATTTTTAGGCCCACCAAGTTTTTCAAACAAGATCCAATAATGAAAATCAAACTAGACAAAGCTAAAAACATATGTTACTATAGTGTGGATTAAGGAAATTCATAAAACATGTATTACTAGTGCAAATTGTCGACGTAACAAATATAAACTAGTTTTTTTTTAGCAAAAGGCAAAGATTCAACAAATGTAAACTAGTACTTACTATGTCTTGTTTTTTCAAGTGGGGATCCTACATTCTTAGAGCCCTTCTGGATGCAAAATTCAGCTAGCAGCGCCGTCGTGGTAGCAGGGTGGCATCGTATGAGCTACACTTTTAGCGACCAGTCTTTCATATCGCAAGAGCTTGAGAAGCACATACGAAAACTGCACTCTATAGTAAGAAATGCAGTTACAGATGGAAGATATATAGTGTTTGGCTCTGGCTCAATCCAACTCCTCAATGCAGCAGTTTATGCACTTTCAGGGGATAATTCATCTTCACCTGCTAAAGTTTTTACTTCAATTCCTTATTTCGGGGTTAGTTCTTAATTAGTAGGCGTTCGTTTCACATTTTCAAGTATGCAAAAGATAGGCCTGGACACAAACCAGGCTAATTTACTGACTAGATTGAGTTCGTACATTAAATTTCATACTCGTTTCAAACTCACTCGACTAGTTAAAACTTTTAAACGAGATTGAGCTAGACAATACAAAGCCCAACTCGGTTTGTTCTAACACAAGCAAATAATGTTAGGAGTCTCATGTGAGTCTGAAATACACTTGTCATTACAGCATTGGGTATGTAATGAATGCTAAGGACCCACCACATCTGAATCAAAAAAATCGATATCCCTAGCATTACCCTGCAAAAAACTGATGTTGGCATGCTAATTTGAAAGGCTTTTTATATTTTGTTAACAGCCGTATAAGGAGCAAACAGAGTACTTCAAATCAGTTAATTTTGCATTTCAAGGTGACACATCACATTTGAAGAATACGACGTCTAGCCACAGGAATGTGATTGAGTTTGTAACTTCACCAAACAATCCAGATGGTCAATTGAAGAAGGCAGTTATTCCTGGTTCATCTGCCATTCATGATCATGCCTACTATTGGCCACATTATACTGCAATTCCAGCTCCATCTGACGAAGATCTAATGATCTTTACACTTTCTAAACTTACTGGCCATGCTGGAAGTAGATTCGGGTAATTAATTATAAATTCAACACAATTTCTTTTTTGGCATTAGTAGTTTGTCAGTGCTATTTTTGCATGTTAATGTCAATTTTTGTTTGGCATTAGTAGAGTTTAAGAAAATCTTGTTCAAAAAAGGTCTTTAAAAACAGTTCTAATTTTGAAAATGTTAATGCTTTTATCTTACATCACTTATTTTCTTAAACCATTTGTCTATCTTATTTTTGGGCAAAAAATACCCTTCTTAAATAAGTAAATTTTAATGATAAATCTCCTCAATTTATTATTTATATAAATGGTTTAACAATTATTGTATGTAACTTCTATTGAGAAATATATTTAAAAATAATTGTCAATGTGCAATAATTTTGTATAAATAATCGAGTAATGATGTTATCATTTTTAAATTGCATGTTTATTTTTGTAACTGGTAGTTGTTTTCAATGTCATCGCATTATTTTAAATATTTAAAATATTTGGCGATTATTTTTTACTTATAACTCCCCACCACACCTGAATATTTCTGGGTCTGCCACTGAATATTACTGTAGTATGATCGACTTTTTGATTTAAAGGTGATTGTAAAATTTGATTGTACTACTATTGGAGTGAATTAGGTAAGGAAAGGATCCCACACTCTATTATACACAATTTTTTGAGATAGTGGGATTCATTTGCCGTCGGCAACGGAGTAACCCAACCTTTGGCCAAACCACTTAAAATTTTAAGTCTGTGTAATTGTTTTTCTTTCAATTTCTCGTCTTTCGCTAGGTTTTAACAATATACACACGGATTAATTTACTTGGGATATATTGTGCTTCTCCAGGTGGGCGGTTATAAAAGATAAAGCTATATATGAAAGAATGCTATACTACACAAGGATATCTGTAATGGGTGTCAGTAGGGATACTCAATTAAGAGCTTTGAAGCTAATGAAAGTAATGCTTGAAGGAAATGGAAAGAAAATATTTGAGTTTGCATACGAAACAATGAGACAACGTTGGGAAAAACTCAGCAAGGCCTTGGCCAAGTCGAAATGCTTTTCCCTCCAGCAAATTCTTCCTCAGTATTGCAGTTTTTTCCAAAGAGTTAGAGAACCATCTCCAGGTAAGAAGTTATCCTAAAAATTTGTGTAGTAAATGTTAGAGAATAATCAGGCAGCAAACATTATAGCAAAGAGAAAAACGAAAGAAAAACAATCGGACTCAAAATTTACGGGGTTCACCCAAAATGTTTGAGCTAGTCCCCGATCGGTGACCGACAATTTCACTATCTCTTAAAAAATTCATACATTTACAATTATAAGATCCTCTATGAATTAAAGTTCGAATCAAGCTTCACCATATTTGTGTTGTAACAACGAGGCCAAAAATAGAGTCCACAATAATGCTCATCTTGTCCTATAGGCCAACCCAAAAGTAATGACAAATTATTGGTATTCATTGTCGTAGAATAGAGAATTGATATACAATACAATTCAATCCATGTTCTGATGTAGGACTAACGTAGCACACATGCCATTGCAAACGTGGACAATAAATCATTTTTCATTTAGTGATATACTCCCATTGTCAGAGTTTTGAACAGAGTTTTCCCTTCAATTACAATTCTCTATTTATCTAGGGAAATAAGTAATAAAATGAGTATAAATTTTATGACCTAATAGTGTAATAAAATTTTATCTTTCTTCTAGTATACGATAAGTGACTGATAATAGTCTACAATTCCTTCTATTTTTTTGGGAGGCTCCCATAGCTTCTACATTTTGGGTGTGCACTTGGGGATCAAGGATCCCCTCAGTTATTTCTTTCACCAAATTTTCTCCAATAATAAACAAATATCAGGGCAAAAGTTGTTTTTAGTGGCAGCACCAACAACGCAATTATTTGCAATGAATATTTGTGTCCCTAAAAATATAATATTTTTGTTACCAAATGCATATTGTGGAAATTGGGTGAAATGTGTTATGGAGGGATCTTCATCCGCACAGAGGATCCCTGGCCCCAAATCCTCTAGGTAAAATTTTGAGCCCATAGCACGTGTCTACAAGAAATTAGTATACAAATTATTGAAAGCCGCTATTTTGCAAAATTTGAATAAGAAATATAGAATGTTCATTATGATAAATTTAGTGAGAAGCTTACGGTTATGTGTTCATTGCAGCATATGCATGGCTAAAATGTGAGAGGGAAGAAGATAAAAATTGTAATACAGTTTTGAAAACAGCAAATATTGTTGGTCGCCAAGGCAGCATTTATAGCGATGATGATCATTTTGTCCGTCTCGCCCTCATTAAAACCCAAGATGATTTCGACTTGTTGCTGCAACTTATAAGCAAACTAGTTTCCCAGGAAGAAGATGGTGCCAAAATTTTATGACGATCATAGTCAACAATAAAGTTGATTATAAGGAGAGAATTAATACAGTTATTATTAATGTACTTTATATTTCATCTACATGACTACATCTATCTTCTAAAGCTCAAGAAATAAATCAAAGATTTAAATATTTGACTATAAATATAAATACTAGTAGTGTACCTGAAAAATATAATATATTAGTGTTAACGCTTGAATTTGTCTACACATACAAATCGCCAAGATAGAATACCAATAAATTAATAACTTGACGGACATAACATCTACAGCATATCACGGAAGTAGACGCCAGCAACAATGGCGAGAAGCAGAGAGACAAAAGAATATTTCGTCCGCACAATAGTTGTGCAAATGTGAGTTCAAATTGGCCTAGGGATACTTCAGTAATTTTCTTGTGGACCACCATACGCAGTTTAGTTTGTGACCGTCTCCCAACTAAACTGCTAACGGTGGTTTAATTTAACCATTAGATCAAATATTGAACCGGGAAGATGTATTGTAAGGACATACATAACTATCCTTGCAAGTATCGCTAGTGTATATATATATATATATATATATATATATATATATATATATATATACAGAGAAATGATCAAGTAAGGGATCCCTTACTTTCTTAAAATAAAGGACTTTTTTTTTTGCTTTTTTTTTGTTTTTTTTTTTAAAACAACTAAAAAAAAAGTTTAATATTTTATGGAACTGAAATTTTTCCATAATACAATGTTTTGGGCGTGTTTTAAATACCTATACCAAAAAGTGGTGGTACAGTCTGCCCAGACTGTACATACATGTTTTGTTATGCGTACCCAAATCACACTCAAAACACTGTATTATGAAAAAATTTCAATTCCATAAAATATTAAACTTTTTTTTTTAATTGTTTTAAAAAAAAGCAAAAAAAAAGCAAAAAAAAAAAAGTCCCTTATTTTAATAAAGTAAGGGATCCCTTACCTGATCCTGACCCTATATATATATATATATATATATATATATATATATATATATATATAGTTCATTTCTTAAGCTCACCCTTATTGAGCTCACCCCGAGTTCACTCTGCCTTTTTTTTTTATAAAAAAAACATAACTAATAAAAAATGTATAATAATTTTTGGAATTGAAAGTTTTTTTAAAAAAAGTGTTTTGTGTGTAATTTGGGTACATATAACAAAACAGTGTTGTACAAACTGTATAACACTGTTTTATTATATGTGCTCAAATCACACCCAAAACACTTTTTTTTTAAAAAATTTTAATTCAAAAAATTATTATATATTTTTTATTAGTTATGTTTTTTTTAAAAAAAAAAAAACAGGGTGAGCTCGGGGTGAACTCAATAAGGGTGAGCTTAAGATCTTTGCTCTATATATATATATATATATATATATATATATATATTGTTAGAATTGCACTTTATTCTAAATTTTGGAGACTTAATTATTGTCAAATTTAGTGGATAAAACTCATTAGTTGACATAATTTAAGTAAATAAAGGGTGTAATTCGTTTCCCTTAGTTATGGAGAATAAGAGAGAACTTCATTTGATTTGTATAAAAAGTATTTGATTTGTGCCTATAGTGAGGCATTTAATAAGGTGCAAAATTATTTTGATAAAACTATTTTTTTCTTGTCCCATTTAATAGAAAAGACTACTTGTGTCATGTCTTCTACAACGATTTTGACTCTACGAAGTTATGGTTCTAACAATCTTAAGGACTTTATATGTTCATTGGAGTCATGATTTTTGTGAGATGGAAGACAAAACGGTTTTTGTGGCGTCCCCAAAATAGGTATACATCACCCATCTTGAATCGTCAAATACATGGTACTGAATACAAATATAAGCTTAATTATACAACATGAGCTAAGAGTTTTTATACGAATATTGTCTCATAGACAATATTCAAACTCAAATTCAATTATCATTATATTTATTATCACACTAAATAGTGAGGACTATACTAAAACAATCATCTCGGACCGTCACTCCATTCCTCGACTAGTCCCGACTACGTTCTCATTTCTTGAAGAGAACAATAAAAGCAAAAGGGTGAGCTCAACTAGCCCAGTAAGAAATATTATGACTAAGATAATGCAGAATAAATTATCATCAGCCTTCAACAGTGTTAAACTAATAAAATACAATAAACATCAAGTTTAACTGTAGCGGAATAAACAATCCATTAGAAGAATCAAGTAGAGCATGATATCTACTGTGACAACCCCAAAATAGGTTCATTCCACCCAACCCATTCTGAGTCGTCAAATACATGGTACAGAAAACAACTACAACTTTATTACAACAATTGTCGTGCAAAATACAACAACACATATGTTGTGAGTTTGGATACAAATATATACTAAATGTGACATTGGACATCATCATGTATCAGCACCTCACAAAGGTACCTTACATAAAGGTACAGTCAAAAACTGTTTTAGAAACTAGAATCTTTGGGAAGTGCTCAAGGAAACCTTCGTACATGGGAGGCCATGCGTCTAGGTTATGATAGATATCATATGGCCACAGAATTATCCTTGGTTGACCCAATAGACCCCAAAGAAAAACGAGAAGATTACTATCATATTCTTCCCAATGATGAGTCTTCTCTTGACTTATCATTATCTCCACTGTCTCTAATTGAGAATTATACTTCAAACAAACACCAAGATTATATAGGTAGTGCCCATAGATATACTCAGCAAGTGGATGAGCACAACCTTGTCTTATGATGACACGAGGTTGTATGTCATTAGACATCTTGTATGATAGTGACAAAACACCCTTCCAACGTTGGGTTCGCCTCACCCTATTTTCTTCACCAAATATAACTACTAAATGATGACTACCGTTCTATTCCCTTGTTACCCTCGCTCGACCCAGCTAAACTCTTATTACCTGAAAGGAATTGTGAAGCAAAAGGGTGAGCACAACTAGCTCAGTAAAGAATATCATGACTAAAGATAAATAAATTATCAATAGTCTTCATCAATAATAAATCAGAGATTTAGAACATATGGTAGATGATAAAAAATTTCAACCATAGTTGCAGCGGAACATGCAATCCATTAGAAGAGTCAAATAGACTATAAAGTCTATTATCTTCTCCATGTTAAAAATCCATCAACAATGTTTTATCCCTGTAACATTAATCAACAATTCTGGTCCACAATCATATGAATAACTCATAATCATAATTGTAGTTCTAAATTCCTCTTCTCATCCAGGACGAAGATAATTTTCATCACCTATCTTTACCTGAAACATCAAAGATCATGGTTATACCAAATCACATTTCCTGTTCATAATCATACTAATAAATCCATCTTTGCACTACGGCCAAAGATATTCATTTGTATCACCAGTTGGTCATGTTTATCTCAACGTCTGTTCATCTTTGCACTACTGGCCAAAGATATTCAACAACATGTCATCTTTGCACTACGGGCCAAAGATATTCATCAACAATTCATCTTTGCACTACAGGCCAAAGATATTCCTCAACAGTTCATATTTGCACTACGGCCAAATATATTCATCAACAGTTCATATTTGCACTACAGGCCAAATATATTAATATCTCAAAGAAATATATAATCATTTCAGAATTTATATAAACAATTATTATAACCATGTTAATCAATTCACCTTTGCACTTAAGCTAAATATATTCACTTATAAATTCAATGGTCATGATCATACCAGTCAATAATTCAACTTTGCACTACTGGCCAAAGAGAACCCATAGTCATGATCATACCAATAATTTACCCATCTTTACACTCAAGCGAAAGAGAATTTCAACATCAAGGTTATAAAAATGTTATATATGATAATAAAAACAATATGATCAACATATAGATTTAATCTCAAGAGTAATATTCATAAATCAACTATAATTTGGTTAGAAAAAGAAACCAATTTTGTCGTGAATAGTAACTCATAAATAGTAACTCGTGAATAGTAACCCTGACATGAAAAAGGTAGAAATTCCACAATAATATACATACCAATATTTCGGTATAATGATATTGAAAGAATAATATTCTTAAGCTTATAAACAATTTATTTAAATTGTTTACACTTTACTAATTAATGCATTTAATCATCATAAAATGCCAACTCTTAAGATTTCATCATCAATAACCAAAACCCTCATCAAAAAAATCTGCATATACCTCATATATAGGATTCTCAAGCCATAAAATCCTATTTTTAATTTTCTTACTTCACATAACATATTTAATTCATTTTCTCATAACTAGACTATTTTCATGAAAAATACCAAATCCGTTCCAAAAATATTTTTTTTCTGGAATTTAGCATAATATAGTCCCATAGTGAACATATATTTTTCTCAGAATTTTTAAAAGTCATTTACTATTTTTCATATGGCCAAAATAGCCGAATATTTAGATATTTATCAAAAATTATACTTTTATCCAAAAATTCTGAAATTTACAGAGTATACTTCTATCATATACATGTACTCCCAATAAAAATTTCATCAATTTTGGAGTTAACCACAAGGAATTATAAGCGATTACTTTTAAAATAGTCTTTTTTCATAAAATTCATAACTCTCAATCTATACATCCAAAAATCACCATTTTTGGACACAATCAAGAAAACTCATCAAAATATCATTTCAAATTTTTCCAGAATTTTTGAAGATCAGAAAAATTACGAAACTGAAAATCATAACAACCCTTAAAATCCCTTAATATCCCTTACTATCCCTTACCTCAAAAGAGCAGTACTTCTGACTGGATATCGGATATGATGCTGAAGAAAACTTGCACTGATGAATAGCAACTCACCAAGTATCTAAAAACTCACAAAATATGCTTCATAATATAGAGAGAGAAAGAGAGAAAGCTTATGTTTCTGGTGTGATTTTCAATTCTAACTTAGCCCTCTATTTATAGGAAAATTTTGGTAGGTTTGACCTGCAACCTGATGGCTTTACCTGCTACTATTCCCACCCACCACATTTGAAATATAATTCAGCACATTTCTTCACCAACCACAAGTGGGGCCCACCAATTCTAGAATTTTCCACCAAAATGATAAACTCCGAAAATTTAACAATTTCTGAACCAGTCATCTCGTAAAATTCATAATAAATCATACGTTCATTTTTAACGGTTCAAAATTTGTGGGCATATACTCAACTTATATATGTATAACATATCCAAAAATTACCACGATTCAACGGTCGGATTAAAAATTATAACCCCCGCAAAATATCTCAAAAATCCTGATTTTTAATACCTCCATTCCGACAAAAATACGGATAAAAATCTCAACATTAACTCCTTCATTTTTTTTAACCACAAAAATATATCCCTCATTTATATCCCCATAAAATAAATATTTTCTTATCACATGAATCAATAATTAATTATTCACAAATAATATTACAGAATCACATTTATGACAACCAGGCCGTTCCCAGGAAAGAGGGGGCTTTCCAATAAGGATTTCTCCTTACTGGCGCGCAATTAGATGACCAAACCTCTCCTTAGATAGAACTTTCTAGACATTGTCAATAATGCTATCTAATAATACTATTCAAATAATATGAATTATTGATCTGATAATGGAAAATACTGTGCAGCAACAATTATTGAACAACAATAATACAAAATTTTAATGTAGCAATTATTGAATCAATAAAATAAAATATTGAACAGTAATTACTGTAACAATTATTGAGTAGTGCCTTCTTACGTAAGAATCAATAATTTCAAAAATACTATGCAATACCGTGTGCTACTGTGTAATAACGCGTATTACTGTATTTTAACCACCGGGTATTCCAACAGTGTTAACGGTAACAACTACGCCGTTATTTGTAAAAACTCAAATTTGTCGTTTTCTTCACCCGACAGTTATTCTGTTATGGGGCCCACAAATGGCTGCGCCGTCGTACGAATATTCCCCGACAGAAAGAATATTCCCCGACAACAATGATTATTTTATAACCACTTGCTTATTTTGAAAGAAAAATCATATTTCACGCATAACTTTAAACTTTTATCAATTTAACCATTTACTGAATAGTAATTATAAAAAAAATTGAATACTTTTATTTCATAAAATTCGGGGTCTTACATCTACTATCTTCTATGATTTAAAAAGTTTATCATCAATTTTATCGCTGAGACTAAGCTTAATAAATAATCCACATCATCGAATCATCCCTGCACTACGGGCCAAGGATATTCATTAGTATCACGTCCACGAATTATCCATGCACTACGGGTCAATAATATTCGTGTAATCATCAATGGTCATGATCATACCAGTAATTGTCCATCAATGTACTACGGGCCAATGAGGACTTTTATCACATCATTTGTAACATTACGGGTCATGATTATACCGAATTATTTCTGGTCATAATCATACCAATCAACAGTCCATCTATGCACTATGGCCAAAGATGACTTTCATCACAATATAAGCATGAGGATGATAATAATGATATAAGAATTCAATTAAATGAAAGCAAATGATAAATTTTAAAAATTTATAATTTAATTTATCCAGAATTCAATAATGTCTAAATTGTCAACATAATACTACTTTGTGGAGTAAAATTCAAGAATAATATTATATCAAAAATAATTTGGACAGAAAAAAAATTAATTTTTGTCATGAATTGTACCCCGGGTGAATAGTACCCGAGTGAATAGTATCCCATAAATAGTACTTCGAGAATAATATCCCGTGAATAGTATTTTGTGAATAGTACCCGGTGAATAGTACCGTATAAATGAATAGTACACATGAATAGTACTCCGACATGAAAAGCTTAAAATTTAACAAGAATGTTGAGAAAAATATCATTATGAAACGATACTAGATGAGGCACAAATTTTAAGGATAATCTACTAATTTCACAGAGTATAGAAGCAATACTTTAACAAAATAAGTGTAGAATTAAGAATACGAAACGAAATAATATTACTTACATACTACAGAGTATGGAAGAAAATATTATTTCATACGAATACTGAAAAAAATAATATCCCTTACGAATAAGAAATAAATAACATCCCTTACCTTAGTAGAAGGCTAGATACTGCAATAGTGAAGTAGCAGAATACTCTTCTTATTTCTCTCTATAGCTTCTCTCTCTATAATTGCTCTTGTGAGTCTTAGTGAATTGGTGAGAATGAAAGAATAATGAGCTTCTATTTATAGGAAAACATAGTTTCGATAATTGCACGATTAGGGGCTCGAATTATTACAATATAGTACATTCATCTATACCTCTATTTTTAATTTAGTCTTGCAAGTATTATCAATCTTACACCACCTCCCCTAATAGTACATGCATGTGAATCAATAGTTCCATACATGTGAACCAACAGTAATTTGCATGTGAACCAATAGCAATTAATTGCTCATTTATTCAATTAATTGTCCGTTTGGTCAATTTAACATCCAGAAATCAATTATTATCGAAAAATATCGATTTCCACTAACACTAATAATTTTAACACAATGGAAATATTTTTATCAATAATTTTATCTTTAATCAACACGAACTTATTCATCATTAATATTATAACTCACAATATTTAACAACCAGATCATTCCCAGGAAAGAGGGGGATTCCGATAAGGATTTCTCCCTATTGACGCGCAATTAGGTAACCAAATATCTTTCCTCGACAGAACTTTCTAGACATCGTCAATAATGCAAATAATAATATGAATAACTTTGTCGTCTCAATTATTGATTTAATAATATAAAATATTGGGCAGATGTTACTGTGATAATAATTGAATCAATAATATGAGAGATACTATGCAGCAATTACTGCGGCAATAATTGAATAAAACTGAGTGACTTCTCACGTAAGCATCAATAATCAAAGATACTGTACAATACCGTGTGCTACTATGCAACTACGCGTATTACTGTACTTTTACCACCGAGTATTTCAACAGTTAACGGTAAAACTTTCGTCGTTATTTTCATAAAAATTATTTCTGTCGTTTTCTAACTCCGACAGTAATTCCATAGCGGGGTCCACCAATAATTGTGTCGTCGTACAGATATTCTCCCGACAAAAAGAATATTTTCCGACCAAACGAATAGTTTATGACAACTTGCTTACTTTGCAAAATTTTTATATATCACCCTTAACTTTAATCTTTTATCAATTTAACCATTTACTAAAAAAAAATTATTATTAGAAAATTGAATACTTTCATTTCATAAATTTCGGGGTCTTACAGTTTTTCAAAGACAAGTGTCATTTTTCTTTTATCTATTTTATCAATGGAGTTTTTATGATCATTAGTAATTTATTGAAATATTAAGCTAATTATTTTTATTGATAACTCCTGTTAGAAAATGAATTGTGGAGAAAAATTAAAGTGAAAAAGACTTACAATTTATAAGTTTGTAAATTGATGTGGAGAAGATGAAGATTCATAATGAAAAAGCGCCAAAGTTGATACAGTCGTCTTCGGATTTTATCCAAAAAGATGTGTTATGAATTTTTTCTTTATTTTAGAGAATGATATTTGTTTATCATCTTATAAGTATATATACATGAATGGTATATACGTGATGTATTATATATCATGTGTTGATAATATTTGCATGTGTGAGTATTGTTTTACTTATGATCTTATATAATAAATTAATTTGGTTAGTTTTATTTTATTTGGAGATAATTTGATGATTGTTTATGGTGAAACAAACTTTAACTTGTGCATATATATTGACTTGTAATATTTTATGAGTAGATAACATTGCTAAATGTGTATATGCATGAGTTTTAAGAATATTATTATTCTTATAAACTAATTGAAATTAATTTATTATTAGTGGTTGTAGTAAAAGTTGTGAAATTTACTTTTCTCAATGTTTAACAAATTAATTGTAAATTAATTTATTTTGAGAATAAAGTAAATTTATGTTCTTCTTAAACAAAATTATGCATATAAAAATTGAGATAATATTTGGTGTGTAATAGTACTTGGTTTTTGTATGCATGAATATTGAGATAAATTAATTTGTTTGTGGAAAATAAATTAATTATCAACTAATAGTTAGAAGAGATATTGTAGAAGTAGATTTGGTTGAGTAGATCTTGTATACAATATGATTATGATGTTGAGAAAACACTTAGAAATGTTATTTGTAGTGTTTTTGGAATAATCATAATTGATATATATTGATTTATTTTGTGTGTACTTCTTGTCCAAGAAGTAGTAAATTTTAATGTGATTATATGAATTTTGTATAATCTAATTAAGATAAATATTTTATTTTTTGACTTTTTATAAATATAGTGAAGTTCAAGTATTTTATATTATTATGGGAATTGTCTTGAATTCTATATTTGTAAATATCAAAAGATATATTGTTTATGATATTTCTTATCCAAGTTGGGATAAAAAAACACTTGAGGATATAATAATTCATGTGTGAATTTTATTTTTTTCTACATAAATTAATTTTGTTTGTGATAAATTAATTTCTTAGAAAGTAAATATAATTTTTTATATTTTATGGTTTATATGCAAATAAATTTGTGCAATATAATGAGTTGTGTTATAATTTGTATATAATGAATTTTATACTATATATATATATATATATATATATATATATATATATATATATATATATATATACGAGTGTTACGTGCTAGTATACTTGAAAATTGTACATGTATAATTTTAAGTTCTCATGTTAAATAATTTTTGGATTTGAGATTTTATGTAATTCGGAAAACAAGAGCTTGTTTTCTTATGTGGGGTCATGCGGGTGTTCTAAAAGTTTCTTAAGTTGAAACACTCATTATATGAATAACTAATACATAAAATGTACAAGAACTTATTTTTAGTTCTGAGAAGTGTTCCTTAATATTCTTGTAGACACTCAAAATTTTGCATTCCTGTTACTAACATTGAAGAAGGGCAAAATCGTCTTCCAAAGATAACCCTAGAAGTCAAAACAGCTTAATCCCGGAGACAACCTCGGGATACTCAATTTTCAATCTCGGAGACAACCCTGAGATACTTAGTTGCAATCCCGGAGACAACCCCGGGAGATTCAGTTTCAACCTCGGAGATAACCCCGAGGGATGCAGTTCCAGTTCCGGAGATAACCGCAGAATAGTTAGTTTCAACCCCGGAGACAAGCCCGGGACACTCAGTTCCAACCCCGGGAGGTTAAGCCAATCTCAGAGACAACCTTGAGGACGTTCAGCACTCACAGCAGCCCAATCTCAGAGATAACCCTGAGCAACGACTGCTACATCTGCACAGAGCCGGAGATAACCCTGGTGAGAGGCAAAATCGTCATTTTGCCACCTCGATACTACATTCACGTCGTCTCAACATCATTTCATCCCACACTTCATACGAAGATGTTCCACAAGAAACATAGCTCAAATTCCGAGTGACTACTACACAAGACAACACACCGAATGAAATTTGAAGACTTGAAGATCTGGTCATGGTCCCATCTTCCTGGCTTCGTACAACCTTTTATCCCATGTCATTGTGTAGCTCTCGACAACAACATTCTGGAAAGGTATAGCACGCCTCAATCGGATGCTTGAAAGTTATGAAGGTTCGAGCGGACAACACGTTGCATGAGTGCACGTTCTTCTAAACGGCGGGACCCACATGGCCCGTGGCAACCCGGGCAGCCATAGGTAGACCCGCGGTCATCAGGTCTATAAATAGAGGCCTTGGGTTGCTCATTTTAAGAAAGAGAAGAGCGAGGAAACCCTGTCCATTTCAATTCCTAAACACTTCTAAAGTGCTCTAAACTGAGTGATTCTTCTTTCTAAACACTTGTAAGTTTGTGTTTTTCTACATACTGAAATTTAACCGGTGGAAACCGAGTTTTCAGGCGTCAAAAGCTATCTGAAGTCTTCTTGGCAGCCCACTGTAAGATATTTCAGATTTGTAAGCTTTTCATCACTTCTTTATATATATATCTACTCACGTTGAGAGTCGCTTCGTGTGGGTATGCCCAGATCGTCGATCCGTGGCTTTTCATTACTTATATATATATATATATATATATATATATATATATATATATATATATATAAGCAGTAAACGCACCGGATGTATATCCAGGCTCAATCAAACAGAGTTTGATAACAGTATATGTGACGCTCCCAAAATAGGTATACATCACCCATTCTGAGTAGCCAAATACATGGTACAGAAACAAATACAACTTTATTAATATAATTTTTGTGCAAAATACGACAACACATATATTATGAGTTTAAATACAAATATTGTCTAATAGACAATATTCAAATTCAAAAGGAGTCCTTATTACAATATTATCACACTATTTTATAAAATAGTGAGGACTACTAACATAATTGACTGAAAACATCACTCCACACCCCGACTAGTTCCCGTTATATTCTCGCCTCCTGAGAAGAAAAATGAAACAAAAAGGAAAAGGGTGAGCTCAACTAGCCCAGTAAAGAATATTATGACTAAGATAATATAAAACAAATTATCATTAGTATTCAACAGGGAAAAATCTAATAGAATATAATAAACAACAAGTTTTAGATCAACAAATGTAGCGGAAATAGCAATCCATTAGAAGAGTCAAATAGAGAATGAATTCTACTATCTTCTAAGATTTAAAAGTCCATCATCAATATTTTATCCCTATAACATCAATCAATATACATCTTGAATCAAATATTCATCTTTGCACTACAGGCCAAAGATATTCATTTGTATCATCAGTTGGTCATGTTCATCTCAACACCTGTTCATCTTTGCACTACGGGCCAAAGATATTCATCAGTTAATCATTCATCTTTGCACTACAGACCAAAGATATTCAATAATATCATCATTTAGGACTGAGGATGATGAAAAGTATCTTAAAAAAAATGAATTCAGTGATACAAAAGGACAAATATTAGGGATTCTTAATACAGTTTATCCAAGTTCAAAAATACTCTATAATAATCAATTATGGAGTAAAATTCAAGAATGAAGATCAAAACATGGATACAATCAAAGATAGTAACCATAATAGACAACTTGGACAAAGAAGAGAAAATTTCATTTTTTTAATAGTGTCGTATTTGTGAATAGTGTCGTATACATGAATAGTGTCGTATACGTGAATAGTAACTCAGACACAAAAAGATAGAAATTCCACAATAAAATTCATACCAATATTTCTGTATAATGATATTGAAAGAATAACATCATTTATAAAGAAAATAACATCCCTTACCTCAAAAGAACAGTACTTCCGGCTGAAATATCAGGTATAAGACTGAAGAAAACTTGTACTGAATAGAAACTCTCAAAGTATCTAAATACTCACAAAAATACGCTCGATAATATAGAGAGAGAAAGCTTATGATTCTGGTGTGATTTTCAATTCTAACTAATCACCCTATTTATAGAAAAATACTTAGAACGCCAAAGCAGACTAACATGCTATCTGATGGCTTTACCTTCTACTATTCACGCCCACCACTTTTAAAATAAAAATTCAACACATTTCTCACCAACCAAAAGTGGGGCCCACCCATTCTAGAAAATTTTTAAAATATTTTAAATAATCAACAACTTCAATAATTCATAATAAATAACCTTTTTATCAGAAAAATTCAAATCTCATGTCTATTCCATAAGAAATTTAATTCTCTACAACTTTGTAAAAAAAAGTTTTTCCAAATTCCAAACAGAAAATGCCCGAAATTCACATACGGACGATTTTTAATACCTCCATTCCGATAAAATACTGATAAAATACCTCAGCATTAATTCCTTCATTTAAATTTGCATAAAAATAAATATTTTTTTATCATATAAATTAATAATTAATTATTCACAAATAATATTACAGAATCACAATTATGACAACCAGGTCATTCCTAGGAAAGAGGGGGCTTTCCGATAAGGATTTCTCCTTACTGGCGCGCAATTAGGTGACCAAACCTCTCCTTAAACAGAACTTAATTAGGCATTGCCAATAATGCTATCTAATAATATTATTCAAATAATATGAATTATTGATCTGATAATGAGAAATACTGTGTAGTGACAATTATTGAAACAACAATAATATAAAATATCAACATAGAAATTATTGAATCAATAAAATAAAATATTGAACAGTAATTACTGTAACAATTATTGAGTAGTGCCTTTTTACGTAAGAATCAATAATTTAAAAATACTGTGCAATACTGTGTGCTACTGTGCAACCACGCGTATTACTATATTTTAACCACCGGGTATTCTAACAGTGTTAACGGTAATAATTACACCATTATTTATAAAAACTCAAACTTGTCATTTTCTTCATTCGACCGTTTTCCGTTATGGGGCCCACAAATGGCTGCGCCGTCGTACGAATATTCCCCGACAGCAAGAATATTCCACGACCAAACGAATATTCTCCGACAACAATGAATATTTTATAACCACTTGCTTATTTTGCAAAATTTACACATTTCACCAATAACCAAAGCATTATATCAAATTAACATCTTATTATTCAAAATAATAATTAGAGGAAATTCAATTTTTATTTATTAAAAGTTGGGGTCTTATAGTGTGTGTGTATATATATATATATATATATATATATATATATATATATATATATATATTTACATTTTAAGTCCTGCCTGGAGTCTATTTCGTGGCAGTTGATCGCTTTTATATATATATTTATAGTTTTTATATATATACAACTGTTATTTAGCCTGCGGGTTATATTTGCCTAAATCTGGCTATTTCTCACTTTGACTGGTTCATGGTGACTAAACTGGAACCGTTGAAGCTGGAATGCTTAGACTTACTCAAATTTAATTCGTTTTCTAGCTTTTGCTACGGGCTAGATTTGTCTCAATCTGGTTATTTCTCACTTTAACCGGTTCATGGTGACTAAACTGAAACCGATGAAGCTGAAATAGTTTAGATTTATACAAATATAGTTCTTGTTTTAGCTTTTGTACATATTGCTTGTTCATGTGAGCCTAGAAATCATGTGATCACAGATTCAGTTTCTGAATCTAGATTCGGTTCCCGTGATAGACATTTTCAGCTGCAGCCAGCTTGTAAATTATTCACGGTGTCTGAATTTCCTTAGATGGCTTCTATGCCCACAAGGAGTTCGGTACTGCTATGTATCATATTTTCTCGAAGATTCTTCGCATCTCGAAAATAAAATCAATCAAGTCGAACACATAATAAAGTGGAAGTATCAAAGGCCTCAATTACTATTGAGCATAAGGGTTTGAAAAACCTATTTTACAAAACATCACTGCCATATCTCGTTAAAATTGAACTTTTATACAAAAGTCAAACCCTTTGTATATAGGTGCAAACGATACATAGCACTACTTCCAAATAACTACACATAGACCTACACACACACATTCAGATAAAAGTTTAAATTGGAAAGTGATGGTAACCGTGTTATCACGAAAGTCGGGGGGTGCCTAACACCTTCCCTCCACTTAATCAAGCCCCCGGACCCTAACGAATTTCAGTTTTGCAGATCAGTTAAACAATGTCAAATCACTAGGTCTATGTATAAACCTTTTCTCGGTTGAGTTGGTGTAACCATTTAAAATACTAACTGGCGACTCTTACAGTCAAATCGTCGACATATACATGCCGGGCCTTTTTAAACTTGTTTTTTAAACAAATCTCACCTAACATGAGAACACCAAAAGACAAGAACAGAAAGGGACAAATAAAAATCCCGACGTCGACAGGTGGCGACTCTGCTGGGGATCTCAGTAAGAGGGCTTAAGCCGCTATTCAAAGCTTTTCAAAACTATTATCTGCTTGTGTGTGGATGCTACATTTATATTTGAATAAATGTGTACTAATGCTTTATTTACTGCACTTAGTGCTTCGCACCATAGCTGCCTGTGATATTAGTGCTTCACACATGTCATCATTTCCATACGGTGAGACGCGATGTATATGAATGTATGTTGTGTAGTCCCTCCACCAGGAGACTATCCTGTCAGTGTTTAATTACTGGACTCGTCGGGAGACTAATTCCACGAGACTCAGGAAATGCACCACCCATATTCGCTCCAGTTGAAAGATCGGATTAACTTCCCATCAAGTAAATTGCGATGATTTGGAGACCTTCATGCCGAAAAGCCGCGAGAGTAGCCTAAGATAGGTCAGCCTCTGATAAACCAAATGCGGAGGGAAGTCTCTTCATACCTTCCCATTTTCAATTACTTGTAATTTCATTTCCATGTCAATCTCAATGTAATGGAAAATATAAATGATTATGTGAACATGTATTCTTTTTCATTTCAAAACCTGTCATGATATCCTGTTATTAAAACAGCTGACATCCGCTTTGCAGGATAACACTCCTAAAAAACGGACACATTACATAGCTTGTAACATTTCTACATGTTACTAGACTAAACTACATAAGTCTTTTTGTAGGGAAACGATTGGTCCCGTTACCCGTTCAAAGTCCAAAAATGCATTAAGCCTATAGCCAAACATGGCTACATCTGGCCAGTCTAATCCTACTCCTGTCTCTCACGAGGAGTTCGAAGGATTAAGTAATCAAATTACAGAGTTGGCTGTTCTGCTCAAAGAATTACACAAAATCAACTCAGGGTCCAAAAATACCCATCCACACAGAATCCTCTACACATGGATGAACCCAGGGTCCGGACAAAGAAGTTCCAACACCTGAGTCTCAATCTGATAAGACCAAAAAAACCCCTGAAATCACCCATCTTAAAGAAGATCAAGACACCGGTTATATTCGGAAGAAGGTTCTACAAATGGAAGAGACCATTCGGTGCATCAAAGGGATTGGAACACACGGGAGTGTTTCATATTCAGACCTTTGCATCTTCCCTGGGGTGCATTATCCGAAAAAAATTCAAAACTCCCGATTTTGAGAAATATGATGGATTGGGAGATCCTTACACCCACTTATAGGTGTTCATTGGAGAGCTCAGATCTTATGCCGAGAATGAAAAGCTCAGAATGCAGCTATTTTAGAAAAGTCTGACTAAAGAAACCAGAGCATGGTACACCAGATTGGATAACTCCAAAATTCATAGTTGGGAGGAGTTAGCCCATGCTTTCCTCAGTCAATACAACTTTCAAACTCAGATGGCTCCAGACCGATATCAAATTACCAAGGTCAAGATATAAGTCAATGAGTCATTCAGAGAGTATGCCCAAAGATGGAGGTGTCTGGCTGCTCAAGTTATCCCATCTATTACAGAGTCTGAAATGGTGATGACCTTCATAGACATTCAAGAAGCTTCATTTTATAAGAGGGTCCTAGCTGGAATAGGAAAATCATTCTCAAAAACGATTAAGCACGGAGAAATAGCTGAAATGGGATTAAAATCTGGGAAGATTCAAGACTTCACCGCATTATAAGTCGTGGTTGAGCACATCGAATCTGGAAGTTATGGGAACAACCCCCAGAGGGTCCATAAGAAGAAAGAAGAGGATGTTTCCTTGATACTACAAGGATAAAAAGGCAATCAAAACTTGCCAATTCAAAGGAGAAACTATTCCCCTTTTCAAGCACAGTCTTCAAACCCGCCCTTGCCAAAGAGTGGAGACGTCAGACGTACAAGAGTGTTCACACCCTTGGGGGACTCACTCGAAAACATTCTCAAACTTCTGACAGATCAAAAGAAAATCACTCATCTCCTTCCACCAGCCAACCCGAGTGGAAAAGGTTTCAACACAAGCAAAAAGTGTGCTTATCATGCTGGAGCTCCAGGCCATGACACTCAGGATTATTGGGCCCTTAAGTATAAGATCCAAGATTTAGTTGACAGTGGTGAGATCGTAGTGGCCAAGCCCGATCAACTACATGTTCAAAAAATAACCCTCTCCCTCAACACAAGGAAGAGGAGGTTAACATGACCAACTAGGGCAGTGGAGAGAGCTCCAAACACCTCAAATATGTGGGGGGTTCATCCCAAATCAGTAAGGATAATTCCGAAAGATGGGATTATTCAGAGTTCCAGTTCAGGATGGAACGAGAGTTAAAGTCTCTTGGCGAACAAGTCACTCAATTGGCAAAACTGGTGATTCACCAACACCAAGTCACACGCCAAATGTTCAGTCAGGAGCATGCTAGCCTCCTTTCTCTTATCATAAGTACTCCACCACTTATGCAAGAAAGTGAAACATTGGAGGAAAAGCGTTCTAGAAAAGCAAAAGCAAAAGCCCGTCGGGACTTTGCCAACAAAAGGGAGTTCACCTATTTAGGCCAACCGATGGAAGAAATATTGCAGATGCTGATTAATGAGGAAAAAATGACAGCACTGCTATGACGCCCCCAAAATAGGTATACACAACCCATTCTGAGTCGCCAAAAACATGGTACATAATTTAAATACAAACTTAATTTATACAACTGTTAATTATCGTGCAGAAAACGACAAAACATAAGCTGAGAGTTTTAACGCAAATATTATCTCATAGACAATATCCAAACTCAAATGAAGTCCTCATTATAATTATTATCACACTATTTCATAGAATAGTGAGGACTATTATAGCCACCATCATGGACCATCACTCCATTTCCCGAATAGTCCCAACTATATTCTCATTTCCTGAAGAGACAATGAAAGAAAAGGGTGAGCTCAACTAGCCCAGTAAAGAATATTATGACTAAGATAATGTAGAATAAATTATCCTTAGTCTTCAACAGTATAAAAACTGATAGAATACATTAGAAAACAAGTTTTAGATCAACAACTGCAGCGAAAATAACAATCTATTAGAAGAGTCAAGTAGAGTATGATATCTACTATCTTCTATGATTTAAAAGTTCATCATCAATGTTTTATCTCTGTAACACAACTCAATAAATAATCCACATCATAGAATTATTCATGCACTACAGGCCAAGGATATTCGTTAGTATCACATCCACATCATCAAATTATCCATGCACTACGGGCCAAAGATATTTATTAGTATCACCAATGGTCATGATCATGCCAAACAACTGTCCATCAATGTACTACGGGCCAATTAGGACTTTTACCACATCATTTGTAACATTACAAGTTATGATTATACCGATACATAATTTCTGGTCATAATCATACCAATCAACAGTCCATCTATGCACTACGAGCCAATGATGACTTTCATCACAATATAAACATGAGAATGATGACAATGACATAAGAATTCAATTAAGTGAGATCAAGGATAAATTTTAAAGATTTACAATTCAATTTATCCAGAGTTTAAGAATGTCCAAATTGTCAACATGATAACTGCTTTGTGGAGTAAAATTCAAGAATAATATTAATGTATCAAAAATAATTTGGACAAAAAAGAAATCAAATTTTGTCATGAATAGTATCCCGGGTGAAAAGTACCAAAGTGAATAGTACCCCGTGAATAGTACTTCATGAATATATCCCGTGAATAGTACCGTATGTATGAATAGTACCCATGAATAGCACTCCGGCATGAAAAGATTAAAATTTAATAAGAATGTCTAGAAAAATATTTCAGTGAAACGATACTAGATGAAACACAAATTTTAAGGATATTCTACTAATTTCAAGGAGTATAAAAGCAATACTTATCAAAATAAGTGTAGAATTAAGAATATGAAACGAAATAATTTTACTTATATACTACAGAGCATGGAAGAAAATATTATTTCTTACGAATATTGAACAAAAATAATATCCCTTACGAATATTGAATGAAAATAATATTCTTTACGAATATTGAACGAAGACAATATCCCTTACGAATATTGAACGAAAAGAACATTCCTTACGAATATTGAATGAAAATATTATTCTTACGAATACGAAAAATAATATCTCTTCTGAATATGAAATAAATAATACCCCTTACCTTAAGAGGAGAGTACTTCTGACTGGTATAGCGGTGATATTCTTGAAGAAAACTTGCACTATTTGTAACACTCAAAGTTTCTTTAAACTCAAAAGAAATACGCTCAATATTATAGAAGAAGAATTCTCTGATTCTGGTGTGATTTTCATTTCTAAACTAAGTATCCTATTTATAGGAGAATGACATGGCACTATTTAGACGCACAGTAGAAAAGGTTCACGGGCGAAGTTCACGGATGATTCAACGGAATTTTTTTGATTTTACTATGCAGCACTATGCAAACACTATGCAGTAAAATAAATTATAATATATTTTATTTATAAAAAGTATTCTGTTTTATATAAAAAATTTTCTGTTTAATTACTATTATAATAATAATAAAACAAAAACTGAAAAAACTTTCTATCGACGATTTTGAAAAATGAATAAGTGGGGGTCTATGTAATAAGCCAAACTTACAACAAATACTTCATAAAAAAAATCCCTCTATTTATCACCAATCACTTGTCTTCAATAAACACATTTTTAATCTTTCAATAATTATTCATCAATAATAGTATAACTCATAATATTAATAACTAGATCATTCCCAGGAAAGAGGGTGATTTCCGATAAGGATTTCTTTTTATTGATGCACAATTAGATGACCAAACCCCTTTTCTCGACAAAATTTTCTAGACATTGTCAATAATACAAATAATAATACGAATAATTGTGTCATCACATTTATTGATTTAATAATATAAAATATTGTGCAGATGATACTGTGACAATAATTGAATCAATAATATGAGATACTATGCATCAACTACTGTTGAATAATTGAATAAAACTGAGTGAATTCTCACGTAAGTATCAATAATCAAAGATACTGTGCAATACCATGTGTTTCTGTGCAACCACACGTATTACTATACTTTTATCACCGGATATTTTAATAGTTAACGGTAAAAGTTTTGCTGTTATTTTTATAAAAAGATTATTTCTGTCGCTTTCTAAATTCGACAGTAATTCTGTTGTGGGGTCCACCAATGATTGTGACGTCGTACGAATATTTCTTGATAAAACGAATATTTTATGACAACTTGCTTACTTTATAAAATTTATAAATATTACCCACAACTATAACATTATACCAAATCTACACCTTATTATTCAAAATAATATTTTGAGACAATTATATCTTTATTCATAAAAAGTTGGGGTCTTACAACTGTTACTTCCAGTCAATTCACGCTCAAAAAGATTTGATGCTACTAGAGTATGCCAATATCACTCCCACTCTTGCAGTCACAGCACTGAGGAATGCTGGGCACTCTGCCATCTTATTTAAAACATGATCGACAACGGTGACCTGCAAATGGCAGACAATGAAGCTGTATCATTTGAGAGTGGGAACACCTTTCCTCCGAGATGGAAGGAAGTTGTAGCAGTTATATCCTTTGAAGGAGACTTGGCTTCCACACCACTTATAATTCAAAATTCAGCTCAAAGGAGTTGAAAATCCTTTGAAAGTGGCTGCACCAAAGCCAATCATATTGCCATTCAGGCCACAATATCCTGTCATCAGCCTTAAAGAAGTCTCATGGAATTATGGATAGGCTGAGGATCAACATCAAACACAACTGCTGTAGTGTCTAAAGAAAGTCCATTATATCTTCCTCAACGAGTGATGAAGCCTATCATCAGGTTTAAGGGGAAAGTCCCCAAGGAGAAGATTGAAGAATTCCTCCGCAAGATGGGACACAATAAAGCCAAGGTGGTTCAAAGCTTGAAAGAAGCTCCACAATAGATCTCTATTCTGGGCTTGGTTTTCTCTTCAGAAGTTCACCAGAAGGTCTTACTAAAAATATTAGAAGAAGCCCACTCGCCAAAGACAGTGGATGTTAAAAAATTCCATCATCTGGTAGATCACATCTTCAATAGCAATGTTATATCCTTCACTGATGATGACATACCTCCCGAAGGGATGGGTCATTGCAAATCGTTGCACATAGCGGTTATGTCTTTTGGATATGTGGTCGGAGGAGTGCTAATAGATGGAGGATCATCCTTAAAAATCTGCCCTTATGACACATTAAAAAAAATGAACATCAATCTCAACAGGAATTACCCATGGAAATCGGTCCACATACATTCTACATATCCTTCCAAGTGCTCAAGATCACAACAGGATACAATTTACTGTTGGGAAGACCTTGGATTCATATGGCAGGAGCCGTCCCATCCACTCTTCATCAATAGCTCAAGTATATCATCAACAGTAATCTGGTCACTGTCAATGCTGAGTTAGAATGTCATGTTCAAAGTGATATACCACTTATCAGTTTCAATACAGAAGTTGAGCCTGTAAGCTTCCAAGCCCTTGAGGTGAGCAACACTCACTATCATCCCATTGGGGCTCCACCTCTGAAACCTAGAGTTTCTGCCGAGGTAATGTCGGTAACTCAAGAGATGATATCCTTGGATTTTCAACCTGGACAAGGGTTAGGAAAGGATCATCAGGGACTCAAGTACCCAATTCAAGTACCCAGCCAAACAGGGACTGCCGGACTAGGCTACTCCTTTGGGTCCACTCATAAGAACCCACATAAGCATAAACCGGTTCCTTCATCTACAAGGTTGTTGCCTAAACCTGCAGGTGATATCTTGTATAGCCTTCATTAAAGGTTCCAGCCCTTGTGGTAGCTATGTTATTTCCTAAACCGATACCAGTTAAAGGAAAAGAAGTCTTGATTCCAGACCTAGAGGAGGATGAAAGGAATCAAAGGCGCAAATAAGAGATAAAGAGACATTTGTCAAACATGAGCGTCCTGATCCATACGGAGTGTATAAACAGGGACATCCTAAATGATGATTATCCAGACATCATGGTCATCATTCAAGAGAAGGCAGACGATAACAACCCCTTCATCACTAATGTCCGCCAGGACTTGACCCTTGGCAATTACATCAGCACTCCTTGCATTTGCCGACAAGGGTAAAAAGGGCAGAAACTCCCTCTGCCCTGTCGATAGCAATAATTGCTTACTTTTGTTGCACAGTATTAGCAGTTGTTTTTATCATTTCATGCTAACACTTTGTATGATTAAACAGTTTCATATATTAAGTGAAAGCATTTTGTTTCAGGACTCTAAAGTTAGATATGCCTAAACTTGCTGATAAGGTTCTTATTCTTCATAAGGACTGCAACTTTGATGTAAAGTTGGACTCTGACTTGATGAAGATTGAACAAGAGGACTATGAGATACCTTAGGAGATCAAAGAATGGGTCAAAGACAAACTCAAACCAAATCTTGATTAAACCACCTTTTAACCTTGGAACCTCAGAAAACCCCAAACAAATCCAGATTGGTACGAACATTACTCCAAACCAAAGGAATAACATGGTTACTCTATTGACCTAATTCCAGGATGTGTTTGCATGATCTCATGAATACATGGTCGGTTTGTCAACTGACATAGTCATTCATCCCCTTCCTATCGAAGAGGGATTCAAGCCAGTTAGGCATAAACTTAGGTGATTAAAACCTGAGTGGAATTTAAAGGTCAAAGAAGAAATTGTGAAATAATTTTAAGCCGGCGTCATCATGGTATCAATATACCCTGAGTGGCTATCCAACATAGTCCCCGTACCTAAACCTGGAGGGAAGGTGCGAGTTTGCGTGGATTACAAGGATCTGAACACAGCTTGTCTCAAAGATAGCTTTCCCATACCATTCATCCACATACTTATTGACAATACAGCTCAGTATGACATGTACTCCTTTGCTGATTACTTTGCGGGGTACCATCAAATCATGGTTGCTGAAGAGGATCGTGAGAAAATTGCATTCATCACTCCTTGGGGAACCTTTCGCTACAGACGGTTGTCATTTGGCCTCATCAATGCTGGAGCTACCTATCAGTGAGCCATGATGGCCCTTTTCCATGATCTAATGCACAAAGAGATAGAAATATATGTGGATGACATCATTGTCAAGTCCCGAAGGGAGGAAGACTACCTAGATCATCTCAAAAAGCTTTTCAGCCGGTTGCGTAAGTACAACTTGAAGCTGAACCCAGCCAAATTCACCTTTGGCGTTAAATCAGGCAAGTTGCTAGGATTCCTAGTAAGCCACAAAGGCATTGAGCTGGATCCTGCAAAAATCCAGGCCATCACAGAAATGCCCATACCCCAGACAGAGAGGGAAATACGGGGATTTTTGGGGAGAATCAACTTCATCAGTCGATTCATCTCATAACTCACAGCAACCTGTGATCCCATCTTCAAGTTATTAAGGAATAACTCCTCCATGAAATGGAATGATGAGTGTTAAAAAGCCTTCCTTCTTATCAAAGAACATCTAATCAAAGCTTATGTTTTGGTACCTCCCAGGGATGGTGTTCCCCTATTTATGTACCTGTCAATCAATGACAATGCCATGGGCTGCATGCTGGGACAGAAAGATGATAGAGGCCAAGAAAGAGCTATTTATTACCTCAGCAAAAGATTCAGCATCAGTGAACACAAGTACACTCTGACTGAGAAAACTTGTTGTGCTTTAGTATGGGCTTCCATGAGATTATAGCATTATCTCCATGGTCACACAACCCATCTCATATCCTGCGTAAATCCTCTCAAGTACGTATTCAATAAACCCATGTTGAATTGTCGACTGTCCAAATGGCAGTTGATCCTACAGCAATTTGACATCATCTACATGACTCAAAAGTCTATCAAAGGTCAAGGAATTGCGGATCAATTGACCATTGCACCTTCAGGGGATTTCAAAACTTTGGAAACATATTTTCCCGATGAAGGGGTAATGACAGTTCAACAACACCATCAGGACATTACACACCAACCATGGAAAATGTATTTTAATGGAGCTGTAAACATGGAAGGCTCTAGAGCTGGAGCAGTTCTAGTATCCATTTCGGAGGAGCAGTATCCCGTTACCATCAAATTACAGTTTGTTAGCACCAACAACACAGCTGAGTATGAAGGCTGTATCATGGGGTTGAAACTAGCCCAATCCATGGGCCTCAGACGGTTAACTGTCTTTGGAGATTCTGAATTAGTAATCAGACAAACCACTGGGATCTATCATACCAAAGAACTACATTTACTGCCTTACCATCGGTAGGTTATCCAGATGGCTTCAGAGTTTGAAGAAATATCCTTCCTCCACATTCCTCAAAATAAGAATGACTTTGTGGATACGCTAGCAATTTTGGCCTCCTTAATCAACATACTTGATAAGGAAGACATGCCAAATATCACATTTTCCCTACAAAAGGCTCCGGCCTATGTGACCTGTATTGGAGAAGTATCGGATGAACTGCCTTCCATCCAACAACATTGGTATCAGGATATCAAGGAATATCTACGAGATAGATCTACACCCGCTGAAGCGAGTCAAGCTGAAAGAAATTGGATCCATAGAATAGCCATGAAATTCTATCTGAGCGGAGACACACTCTACAAAAGAGATGTAGGACTAGGCCTTCTCAGATGTCTAGACAAAGACCATGCTTAGAGGCTCATGGATGAGATTTATGGTGGAGTATGCGACCCACACATGAGCGACTCTCTACTTGTCAAGAAGATCCTAATAACAGGGCATTTATAGCTCTCTCTCTCAATGCTGATTGTGATGATCATGTCAAGAGATGTTATCAATGCGAAATTCATTGGAATGTTATCCACGCCCCTCCAAGGGAGCTCCACAATATGAGTTCTCCCTGGCCCTTCTCAATGTGGGGAATGGTCTTGATCGGGCCCATCGAGCCCAAAGCCAGTAATGGTCATTGATTCATCTTCACCATGATCGACTACTTCATCAAGTGGGTAGAAGCGACCTCTTTCCCCAGGGTTACTAAAGTGGTGATCATTGGTTTCATCAGAAACATTGTCATTTGTTGATATGGACAACTAGAGGTGATTGTATCAAACAATGCCAAAAACCTCAACAACCAAATGATGGAGGAGTTATGCAGTAAATTCCACATCAAACATCTCAACTCCATCATCTATCGTCCAAAGATGAATGGTGCTGTTGAAGCGGCTAATAAGAATATCAAAAAGATCATGCAAAAGATGTCCGCCAATCATAAAGGATGGCCTGACTTGTTGCCTCTGACTCTATTAGCCTACAGAACATCAATGCGCACTTCCACTAGGGCAACCCCCTATTCCTTAACCTATGGTGTGGAAGCAGTGCTCCCCATAGAAGTGGAAATTGAATCCCTTAGAGTGTTGATAGACGCTCAGCTGGATAAAGGCCAATGGTTACAAGATCGGTACCACCAATTGTCTCTAATAGATGAAAGGCGGGCTGCAGCCATCTTCCATGGTCAGTTATACCAACAGAGGATCGCTTGATCCTACAACAGAAAAGTCCGACTACGACAGTTCAAAGGATATGACTTGGTCTTGAAGAAGGTTCTTGACAACCAAGATCAATCTAAAGGAAAATTTGCCCCACATTGGGAAGGCCCATTTGTTGTCAAGGAGGTATTGACAGGAGGAGCCCTTAGATTATAAGAGATGGATGGCGAGGAATTTCCCTAACTCATTAACTCGAACACCGTGGAACGATACTATGTCTGAAGTTACCTGCAAACCAGCATCCTGGTTCTGGATCACCAAATCCCCAGTCAGTTTAGGTTTTCAAAACCTTCTCACTATATAAAACCTTTCTTCACATCAGTTTGGCCCATTAGGGACAAACATACATTCCAACCAGTAGCCTGGTTCTGGGTCATCAGATCCATCATTTAAATCAGGTTTTCAAAACATTTCACTTTCAAGTTTATCCCACTAGGGATAAAACTTTTCACAACTTCCATTTATCTCATCAGGGGCGAACTACGCAGACCTGATCTCCCTAATACACGAGAGTACATAGGCAGCCATTTTTATGGTCCGGTCTAACTACAGAAAAAACAAAAAAAAATCTCCACACTTTTCACCCTTCAACTTTGAACCTTTTCACGCTAGGTTTGAACTACGCAAACCTGATCTCCCCTCATCAATGGGAGTACATAAGCAGCCATTCATGGTTCGGTCTCACCTCCTACCAAAACACAAAAACTTGTCAATAGTACTGCGATCATCCTTCAAACCTCCAAACCACACCTCATCGTCTTTAGACCAAAGGGATGGAACTACCTGGTCTCCCCACACAAATGGAAGAAAAAACGGCGACCATCTAAGCTGCGGTTGAGTCCTCAAAGAGAAACACCAATCCATAAGAGATGGAACTACCTGGGCTCCCCCATACAAAGGAGTACCGGCAACCATCTATGGGGCGATCAACCTCAGAGAGGAAAGCCACACTCCTCTCCACAACCACATACAAAAACCAGTCCCTAAACACCAAAGGGTAGAAGATACACAGATCAATGATCCATTATGAAAGATCTTGAGATATCTTAATGTCCATCCATCAAGGGGGAATTCAGAATACATCAAGATCACAAGCCCTAGAGAAACAGGCAACTATCAAGAAAGTAACAAGGCATAACTAAAAGAGAAGTGAATCAAAATATATTTCCTTGCCATATAATATTGTTTGATATATACAATATGTCCTGTATATGACAAAAATGGCTAAGCTAGTCTGTGCAGGAAAATCTAAGCTAATCTACAAACCAGTGGATAAGCGCGCTATCAAATCTAACATGGCATCTCTCTCAGAAGAAGGGGGTAACTCTGTGAGCTCCTGCCCAAGGGTATCTACACGAGCCAAGAGATCCACATCTATCTGCATGGTGACACTATACTCCTCAATGAACGTGCTCATCTCTGCAATGATATCAGCAGTATGGGACCTCAATGCAGTATAATCTAAAATAGCGGCATCTCGGGCAGATATAGCACCATCCCGCTCAATAACAACTGCATCCCTAGATGATCGAGCCTCATCCTGCTCAACAATAACGGTATCTCTATGACCTAGAGCATCATTTCTCTCTACTAAAGCGACATCTCTACCAGAAAAAGCTATCAACATCAAGGCCTAGTCTGATCCCTCTCAAATGTCATCAGATGCAAACTCTGCTCTAAATACTCTGCAGAATGTGGAGTCACAGTAGCAGGAATACTGGGGGAATCAACCAGAGCTATTGATAACCCATCAAACAGCTCATCCTCAGTGGGAGACTCAAGGTCCTCCATAAGCTCCCCACTGTCAGAATCAATCTCCAGCTCTGTGGATACAACCCCAGCCGATGTAATCTCTGCCTCCAACCATGCGGAATACTCTGTAGAATGGCTTGGATGGCTAGTAGTAAAATCAACCCTCTCACGCTAGGCCCAACAGGAATAAACCCTATACAAATCCTCTGCTGACAAAAGTTGAGAAGACAAATGCTGACCCAATGCCCCCTCAAAGGGATGAACATCCTAAAACTGGTAAAACTGTGCCATCACAGCCAGTGGATGATAAGTGGTCACACCCCTCAAACCAGCCAGAGGAAGATAATCCATGCCAGATGTATGAGTGATGAAGATGTAGGGAGAAATAAGCCCTGAACACAGCAGAATGTCAAATGGGTCCTCGATCCCTGCCAAGAAAACCTATGATGCCCCCAAAATATGTATACACAACTCATTCTGATTCGCCAAATACATGGTACATAATTTAAATACAAACTTCATTTATACAATACGACAAAACGTAGCTGAGAGTTTTAACACGAATATTGTCTCGTAGATAATATCCAAACTCAAATGAAGTCCTCGTTATATTTATTATCACACTATTTTATAAAATAGTGAGGACTACTATAGCCACTAGCTTGGACCATTACTCCATTCCCCGACTAGTCCCAGCTATATTCTAATTTCCTGAAAAGAACAATGAAAGAAAAAGGGTAAGGTCAACAAGCCCAGTAAAGAATATTCTGACTAAGATAATACAGAATAAATTATCGTTAACCTTCAACAGTGTTATACTGATAGATTACAATAGACAACAAGTTTAACTGCAGCGGAACAAACAATCCATTAGAAGAGTCAAGTAGAGCATGATATCTACTATCTTCTATGATTTAAAAGTTCATCATCAATATTTTATCGTTGTAACACAACTCAATAAATAATTCACATCACTGAATTATCTATGCACTACGAGCCAAGGATATTCATTAGTATCACATCTACGAATTATTCATGCAGTACGGGCTAAGGATATTCGTTATTATCACATCCATGAATTATACATGCACTACAGGCCAAGGATATTTATTAGTATCACCAGTGGTCATGATTATACCAACAACTGTCCATCAATGCACTACGGGCCAATGAGGACTTTTACCACATCATTTATAACATTACAGATCATGATTATACCGATACATAATTCCTAGTCATAATCATACCAATCAACAGTCCATCTATGCACTACGGGCCAAAGATAACTTTCATCACAATATAAGCATGAGGATGATGACAATGACATAAGCACCAATCAAACGAAATCAAGGATAAATATTAAAGATTTTTAATTTATTCAGAGTTTAAAAATGTCAAAATTATCAACATGATAACTGCTTTGTGGAGTAAAATTCAAGAATAATATTCATGTATCAAAAATAATTTGGACAGAAAAGAAATCAATTTTTGTCGTGAATAGTACCCCGGGTGAATAGTATCCCGTGAATAGTACTCCGTGAATAGTATCCTAGCATGAAAAGATTAAAATTTAACAAGAATGTTCAAAAAAATATTCTTGTGAAACGATACTCGATGAAGCACAAATTTCAAGGATATTCTACTAATTTCAAGGAGTATAGAAGCAATGCTTATCAAAATGAGTGTAGAATTCGGAATCTGAAGTGAAATAATATTACTTACATACTACAGAGTATGGAAGAAAATATTATTTCTTACGAATATTGAACAAAAATAATATCTCTTACCTTAAAAGGAGCGTATTTTTGACTGGTATGACGGGGATATTCTTGAAGAAAACTTGTACTGTTTTCTACACTCAAAGCTTCTTTAAACTCTAAAGAAATACGCGCAATATTATAAAAGAAGAATTCTCTGATTCTGGTGTAATTTTCAACTCTAAACTAAGCATCCTATTTATAGGAGAATGGCAGGGTACTATTTCAGAAAAATAATCACAGACGCACAGTGCAGGAATCACGGGCGCTCAACCGACGAAAAGCTTTTGAAAATTTTGATTTTACAATGATGTACTATGCAGCACTATACATACACTATGCAGTACTATGCAAATACTATGCAGTTTTATGCAAATAAAATATAATATATTCTATTTTATATAAAAAATAAAACTTATAATATATATATATATATACACCATTCCCACCCGTGATCATATATATATATATATATATATATATATATATATATATATAAACAAAACTGAGATAACTTTCTACCGATAATTTTGAAAAATAGGTAAGTGGGGTCCATATAATAAGCCAAATTTACAACAAATACTTCATAAAAAATCTCTCTATTTATCTCAAATCACTTGGCTTCACTAAACACATTTTTAATAATATTTATTCATCATTAATATTATAACTCGCAATATTAACAACCAGATCATTCTCAGGAAAGAGGAGGCTTTTCGATAAGGATTTCTCCTTATTGGCGCGCAATTAGGTGACCAAACCCATTTTCTCTGCAGAACTTTCTAGACATCATCAAAAATGTAAATAATAATATGAATAACTTTGTCATCTCAATTATTGATTTAATAATATAAAATATTGTGACAATAATTGAATCAATAATATGAGATACTATGCAACAATTACTGTTGCAATAATTGAGTATAACTAAGTGACTTCTCACGTAAGCATCAATAATCAAATATATTGTATAATATCGTGTGCTACTATGAAACCACGCGTATTACTGTACTTTTATCATCGGGTATTTCAACAATTAACGGTAAAACTTTTGTCGTTATTTTTATAAAAAGTTATTTCTGTCGTTTTCTAACTCCGACAGTAATTTTGTTGTGGGGTCCACCAATGATTGTGTCGTCGTACGAATATTCCCCGACCAAACGAATATTTTATGACAACTTGCTTACTTTGCAAAATTTATAAATATTACCCACAACTATAACATTATATCAAATTCACACCATAATATTCAAAATGATATTTAGAGAAAATTAAATCTTTATTCATAAAAGTTAGGGTCTTACAACCTCCCCTTCGTATGAAATTTTATCCTCGAAATTGGTGTACGTACCTGGTATGTCGAAGATGTAAAGATACCTTGATTTCATATCAGATTCTAACTCCCATGTCATTTTCTCAATATCGTGGTTTCTCCATAAAACTTTGACTTGAGGTATAACCTTTGAGCGTAGAATATGTTCCTTCTTATCCAAGATTTTAATAGGTACATCTTCATACGTTAAATCTTCCACTATCTTGTCTGGTTCTAATTCAATAATGTGGTTTGGGTCTTTCACATATTTATGTAACATAGATATGTAAAAAATATTATGAACACGAGACATACTTGGCGGTAAGGCGAGTTTATAGGCCACAGTTCCTACTCGATCGAGAATTTCAAATGGGCCAATGAATCAAGGATTGAGCTTTCCTCTCTTTCCAAATCTTGTAACTCCTTTCAATGGAGTAACACATAATAATACAGGATCTCCAACATTGAATTCCATGCCCCTTCGATGAAGATCAGCATAACTCTTTTATCGATCTTGTGAGGTTTTTATACGTTGTCGGATCATTTGAATCCTTTCTGTTGTCATGCGTACCAATTTCGGTTCCAACAATGTTGATTCACCCACCTCATCCCAGCATACTAGAGAACGACACTTTCGTCTATACAACGCCTCAAATGGAGCCATGTCTATACTTGCTTGATAACTGTTGTTGTAGAAGAATTCCACTAATGGCAAGAACTTGTCCCAATTTCCTTTGAAGTCTAGGACACATAGTCTTAATAGATCTTCAAAAGTTTGAATAGCCCTTTTTGACTGCCCGTCCGTCTGAGGATGATATGCCGAACTGAATCGTAAATTCGTGCCCATAGCTTTTTATAAACTAACCCAAAATCGTGAAGTGAATCTTGGGTCTCGATCAAAAACTATGGATACTACCATACCATGCAATCTTACAATCTCATTTATGTATATACGAGCAAGACGTTCAAGTGAATAATTAAGTTTCTCGTATAGATAAGAAATGAGCAGACTTGGTTAATCTATCAATAATGACCCAAATTGCATCTATGCCTTGAGAAACCTTGGGAAAACCAGTAATGAAATCCATGTTAATGTGCTCCCACTTCCATTCTGGAATTTCAAGTAGTTACAATGGACCTTTTGGCACTTGATGCTCTGCCTTAACACGTTGACAAGTTAGACACTTTGAGATAAACTCCGCTATCTCTCTCTTTATATTGCTCCACCAAAATGTATGTCGAAGATCACGATACATTTTGGTACTCCCAGGATGGATTGCAAACGGTGTGTTGTGCGCCTCTATTATGATTTTATACTTCAAATCAGAGTCGTTAGGAACACAAAGTCTAGAGTTGACTCGAAGTATTCCTTCTTCATCAATTTTTGCTTCCGGAATAGCACATTCTTATAATTTCTTCCTTATACGCATCAACTCTAGGTCTGTAGCTTGAGCAGCTTTAACTTTATCGATTAAAGTCGAATCTACTCATATATTTGACATCATTACGTGGGTCCCTAGAGTCTTTAACTCTATCTCCATTCTTTGTAAGTCATACCAAATGGGCCTTTACGTTGACAATACCGCACTCGTACCCGTATATGATCTTCTTCTCAATGCATCAGCTACCACGTTCGATTTTTCAGGATGGTATTGAATGGTATGATCGTAATCTTTCAACAGCTCGAGCCAACGTCATTACCGAATGTTGAGTTCTTTTTGGGTGAAGAAATATTTGAGACTTTTATGATCTATATAGATCTCCACTTTCTCCCCATACAGGTAATGCCTCCAAATTTTTAGTGCAAAAACGACAGTTGCCAACTCTAGATCATGAGTAGGATAATTTCTCTCATATTCTTTGAGTTGTCGTGGGGCATAGGCTATGACTTTCCCATGTTGCATAAGAACACATCCTAAACCTCTGCCTGAAGCATCGCTGTAGATGAAAAATCCCTCCGAACCAAATGGTATTGTCAGAACAGGTGCTGAAATAAGTCTCATCTTGAGTTCTTGAAAACTCTTCTCACATTTCTCGCTCCAACCAAATTTTATATTTTTTTGAGTCAGCTGAGTTAATGGAGTAGCGATTAGAGAAAATCCTTCCATGAATCTTCAATAATAACCAGCTAAGCCCAGAAAGCTACGTACTTCGGTCACTGACTTAGGTTGCTCTCAGCTTTGTATTGCTTCAATCTTCGTTGGTTCAATAGGTTTCCATGATTCGATATCACGTGCCCAAGGAATGCTACTTCCTCAAGCCAAAACTCGCATTTCTTCAACTTGGCATATAGCTTGTTTACACGAAGCTTTTAGAGTATTAGCCTCAAGTGTTGCTCATGATCTTCACAGCTTTTGGAGTATATGAGGATGTCATCAATAAAGACAACCACAAAATGATCTAAATATTCCTTTAATACTTGGTTCATCATATCCATAAAGGCAGCAAGAACATTAGTCAATCCAAAGACATGACTAGGAATTCGTAATGCCCGTACCGAGTTTTGAAAGCAGTCTTTGGAATGTCATCAGTTTTAATCTTTAACTGATGATATCCAGAATGAAGATCGATCTTTGAAAAGAATTTTACTCCTTACAACTGGTCAAACAGGTCATCAATGCGAGGCAACCGGTACCTATTTTTGACGGTGACATGATTCAACTCCTGATAATCAATGCAAAGTCGCATACTTCCATCTTTCTTCTTTACGAATAGAACAGGAGCACCCCAAGGAGACGTACTAGGATGAATGAAACCGATATCTAACAGTTCTTGCAGTTGGGTTTTTAACTCCTGAAGTTTAATAAGAGCCATTCGATATGGGGTTTTGGAAATGGGTTTTGTATCGGGTTCAAGGTCAATACAAAACTCGATTTCATGCTCTGGGGGTAGGCCAGGAGTTCTTCAGGGAATACATCATGAAATTTATTAATAATAGAAATATCATTCAAATCTGAAATATTTTTGTTTAAATCCGTGACATGGGCTAAGAAAGATTGACATCCATTTTTTAATAACGAATGGCTTTGTGGCTTGATATGATAGTGATTGACTTTAGTGGTTTGGTTGCTTGAATTCGCATAATAGGTTGGTTAGGAATATGAAAGCTAACAACCTTATAAAAATAATCAATTTTAGCATGATGAGTAGTTAACTAATTAATCCCTAAAATCACATCAAATGCTAGTATTTTCAAAGAGATAAGATCGACAGGTAACGTGAGGGTGCCGATTTGAATCAAACAAGATTTATAAATAGTGGATGTAATGAAGGTTTCTCCCAACGGAGTTTCAATAGATAAGTCAAAGTCTAATTTCTCCGGAGTTAAATTTAAACGTTGAGCGCAAGTAGGAGAAATAAAAGAATGGGTAGAACCGATATCAAATAAGGTATAGACTTCGCAAGAGTTTATGATTAGCTTACCCGTGGAAATTTCGTTCGGGTTCCTTGCTTTTTGGGAGGTCGCGACAAACGCTCTCCCTTGAAATATCGGCTTTGACTTGTCTCGGATGACCTTTGGTGTCTCTATCCCAGCTGGACTTAACTTCACTACACGATAAAATCGGGCTAGGTGACCTTCTCTTCTGTAATTGTAACAGGCTTTGGGTTGTTACGTACAGTTTGGACTGATCTGTCCCTCCCCTCCGTATTTGTAGCATACGACCGGTGGTCATTCTCCTTCCTTGAAAACGAGTGTTGGTGCTGCTGTCTTTCCATCATTATTGAACCTTCTTTTC
The DNA here is from genome assembly GCA_016801055.1 of Panax notoginseng. Classification (NCBI taxonomy): domain Eukaryota; kingdom Viridiplantae; phylum Streptophyta; class Magnoliopsida; order Apiales; family Araliaceae; genus Panax; species Panax notoginseng. The sequence goes on along the minus strand of CM029016.1, from coordinate 42,013,676 downwards.
TTGAAATTTCAACTTATATTATCTTGGCCAGGATTACCACCGAAGTGGTTACCATTTCTGGCATGATGATTTCCTCCACGTTTGTTGTTACCGCTTCGATGACTGCTACCACTGGTATTATCATTTTGCCGGCTGCTATCTCTTAGTTGGGTTGACTCATTATCGCGCTCCAATAAATGAGCCCTATTCACAACATCTGAATACAAGCAAAGTTGTGAGAAATGAGGTATTGACGTATTTCGGGTTTCAAACCTCTTAAAAATATTCTCGTCATACGCTCCTCATTATCTACCAAATGGGATACAAATTAGGATAACTCGTCAAACTTAGCCTCGTACTGCGACACAGTCATATTTTTTTGCTCCAGCTTAATGAATTCCACCTCCTTCATGTGAAGAATACTTTCGAGAAAGTACTTGTCGTTGAACAATTCTTGGAACTTCTCCCAAGACATCTTTAGTGCGACAGGCTGAGTACGTTTTACAGATTCCCACCAATGATCTGCCACTACTCGCAACATGAAGGTTGTAAGACCCCGAATTTTATGAAATAAAAGTATTCAATTATTCTTATAATTACTATTCAGTAAATGGTTAAATTGATAAAAGTTTAAAGTTATGGGTGAAATATGAATTTTTTTCAAAATAAGCAAGTGGTTATAAAATAATCATTGTTGTCGGGGAATATTCGTTTGGTCGTGGAATATTCTTTCTGTCGGGGAATATTCGTACGACGGCGCAGCTATTTGTGGGCCCCATAACGAATAACTGTCGGGTGAAGAAAACGACAAATTTGAGTTTTTACAAATAACGGCGTAGTTGTTACCGTTAACACTGTTGGAATACCCGGTGGTTAAAATACAGTAATACGCGTTATTGCACAGTAGCACACGGTATTGCATAGTATTTTTGAAATTATTGATTCTTACGTAAGAAGGCACTACTCAATAATTGTTACAGTAATTACTGTTCAATATTTTATTTTATTGATTCAATAATTGCTACGTTGAAATTTTGTATTATTGTTGTTCAATAATTGTTGCTGCACAGTATTTCCCATTATCAGATCAATAATTCATATTATTTGAATAGTATTATTAGATAGTATTATTGGCAATGTCTAGAAAGTTCTGTCTAAGGAGAGGTTTGGTCATCTAATTGCGCGCCAGTAAGGAGAAATTCTTATTGGAAAGCCCCCTCTTTCCTGGGAACGGCCTGGTTGTCATAAATGTGATTCTGTAATATTATTTGTGAATAATTAATTATTGATTCATATGATAAGAAAATATTTATTTTATGTGGATATAAATGAGGGATATATTTTTGTGGTTAAAAAATGAAGGAGTTAATGTTGAGATTTTTATCCGTATTTTTGTCGGAATGGAGGTATTAAAAATCAGGGTTTTCGAGATATTTTGCGGGGGTTATAATTTTTAATCCGACCGTTGGATCTTGGTAATATTTGGATATGTTATACATATATAAGTTGAGTATATGTCCACAAATTTTGAACCGTTAAAAATGAACGTATGGTTTATTATGAATTTTACGAGATGACTGGTTCAGAAATTGTTGAATTTTCGGAGTTTATCATTTTGGTGGAAAATTCTAGAATTGGTGGGCCCCACTTGTGGTAGGTGAAGAAATGTGCTGAATTATATTTCAAATGTGGTGGGTGGGAATAGTAGCAGGTAAAGCCATCAGGTTGCAGGTCAAACCTACCAAAATTTTCCTATAAATAGAGGGCTAAGTTAGAATTGAAAATCACACCAGAAACATAAGCTTTCTCTCTTTCTCTCTCTATATTATGAAGCATATTTTGTGAGTATTTAGATACTTTGAGAGTTGCTATTCAGTGCAAGTTTCCTTCGGCTTTGCATTCCAGTCAGAAGTACTGCTCTTTTGAGGTAAGGGATTGTAAGGGATAGTAATGGATTTTAAGGGTTGTTATGATTTTCAGTTTCGTAATTTTTCTGATCTTCAAAAAATTATGAAAAAATTTGAAATGATATTTTGATGAGTTTTATTGATTGTGTCCAAAAATGGTGATTTTTGGATGTATAGATTAAGAGTTATGAATTTTATGAGAAAAGACTATTTTAAAAGTAACCGCTTATAACTCCTTGTGGTTAACTCCAAAATTGGTGAAATTTTTATTGGGAGTACATGTATATGATAGAAGTATACTCTGTAAATTTCGGAATTTTTGGACAAAAGTACAATTTTTGATAAATGTCTAAATATTCGGCTATTTTGGCCATATGAAAAATAGTAAATGACTTTTAAAAATTCAGAGAAAAATATATGTTCACTATGGGACTATATTATGCTAAATCCCAGAAAAGAAATATTTTTGGAACTGATTTGGTATTTTTCATGAAAATGGTCTAGTTATGAGTAAATGAATTAAATATGTTTTGTGAAGAAAGAAAATTAGAAAATAGGATTTTATGGCTTGAGAATCCTATATGAGGTATATGCAGATTTTTGATGAGGGTTTTGGTTATTGATGATGAAATCTTAAGAGTAGGCATTTTATGATGATTAAATGCATTATTTAGTAAAGTGTAAACAATTAAAATAAATTGTTTATAAGCTTAAGAAATATTATTCTTTCAATATCATTATACCGAAATATTGGTATGAATTTTATTGTAGAATTTCTACCTTTTTCATGTCGAGTTACTATTCATGAGTTACTATTCACGATTTACTATTCATGAGTTACGAATATTACTCTTGAGATTAAAACTATATGTTGATCATATTATTTTTATCATCATATATAACATTTTTATAACCCTGATGTTGAAATTCTCTTTCACTGGAGTGTAAAGATGGGTAGATTATTGGTATGATCATGACTAGGGTTCTCTTTGGCCTGTAGTGCAAAGTTGAATTGTGACTGGTATGATCATGACCATTGAATTTATAATTGAATATCTTAAGCTTAAGTGCAAAGGTGAATTGATCAACATGGTTATAATTATTGTTTATATAAATTCTGAAATGATTATATATTTCTTTGAGATATGAATATATTTGGCCTGTAGTGCAAATATAAATTGTTGATGAATATCTTTGGCATGTAGTGCAAAGATGGCCTGTTGATGAATATCTTTGGCCTGTAGTGCAAAGATGAACTGTTGTTGAATATCTTTGGCCCGTAGTGCAAAGATGGTTTGTTGATGAATATCTTTGGCCCGTAGTGCAAAGATGGTTTGTTGATGAATATCTCTGGCCCGTAGTGCAAAGATGGATTTGTTAGTATGATTATAAACAGGAATTGTGATTTGGTGTAACCATGATCTTTGATGTTTCAGGTAAAGACAGGTGATGAAAATATTCTTCGTCCTGGGTGCGAAGAAAAATTTATAGTCACAATTATGATTATGAGTTATTCATATGATTGTGGAAAGGAACTGTTGAGTGATGTTACATGGATAAAACATTGTTGGTGGATTTTTAACATGGAGAAGATAATAGACTTTATAGTCTATTTGACTCTTCTAATGGATTGCTCGTTCCGCTGCAACTATGGTTGAAATTTTTATCATTTACCATATGTTCTAAATCTCTGATTTATTATTGATGAAGGCTATTGATAATTTAATTCACTTTAGTCATGATATTCTTTACTGAGCTAGTTGTGCTCACCCTTTTGCTTCACAATTCCTTTCAGGTAATAAGAGTGTAGCTGGGTCGAGCGGGGGTAACAAGGGAATAGAACGGTGGTCATCATTTAGTAGTTATATTTGGTGAAGAAAATAGGGTGAGGCGAACCCAACGTTGGAAGGGTGTTTTGTCACTATCATACAAGATGTCTAATGACATACAACCTCGTGTCATCATAAGACAGGGTTGTGCTCATCCACTTGCTGAGTATATCTATGGGCACTACCTATATAATCTTGGTGTTTGTTTGAAGTATAATTCTCAATTAGAGACAGTGGAGATAATGATAAGTCAAGAGAAGACTCACCATTGGGAAGAATATGATAGTAATCTTCTCGTTTTTCTTTGGGGTCTATTGGGTCAACCAAGGATAATTCTGTGGCCATATGATATCTATCATAACCTAGATGCGTGGCCTCCCATGTACGAAGGTTTCCTTGAGCACTTCCCAAAGATTCTAATTTCTAAAACAGTTTTTGACTATACCTTTATGTAAGGTACCATTGTGAGGTGATGTCCACGATTGGAACATGAGTCACATTTGGTATCAGAGCTATAAGTAAAGAGCCCCGAGCCTCTCGCTGGTGACTTCCTGTTGATGGGGGATGCACCAAAGCCAGACTCTCCGTAGGGGACGCCGTTCTGCGGTGGCAAACTGATAGGTACCATTGTGAGGTGCTGTATATGTGTTGTTGTATTTTGCACGACAATTGTTGTAATAAAGTTATAGTTGTTTTCTGTACCATGTATTTGGCGACTCAGAATAGGTTGGATGGAATGGATCTATTTTGGGGTCGTTACATTTGGTATCAGAGCTATAAGTAAAGAGCCCCGAGCCTCTCGCTGGTGACTTCCTGTTGATGGGGGATGCACCGAAGCCAGACTCTCCGTAGGGGACGCCGTTCTGCAGTGGCAAACTGATAGGTATCAATGTAAGGTGCTGACACAAGTTGGTGTCCAGAGTTACATTTGGTATCAGAGCTTAGGGATATGATCTCTGGCGGAGATCGGGGAATACAACTAGGAGGGGAGAGATGAGTAAATCCTTCGCTAGTGTGTCCTACCTAAGCTTATTAGACAGTCATAATATCGGGATATTATGTGATATGTTAATTTGTTAAATTAATCCTTGTTTTGAAGCTGTATTCTAGAATGATATTTGAAATACAGGAGATGAGCAATGGAGAAATTATGATGACAGGAAAGATGGAATTTGAAATGAAAGGAAGGTATTCTCAACTCTTTGAAATACCAGGTACGTAAATTTCGGGGACGAAATTTCATAAGGAGGGGAGATTGTAAGACCCCGAATTTTATATGTGTTGTGAGGTGCTGTATATGGAGGGGAGATTGTGAGGTGCTGTATATGTGTTGTTGTATTTTGCACGACAATTGTTGTAATAAAGTTATAGTTGTTTTCTGTACCATAAATTTTGCGACTCAGAATAGGTTGGATGGAATGGATCTATTTTGGGGTCGTTACAAAGGTGACAAAGGGAACCTTTTGCTCCTCAGAGCATCCCAAGACATCAAATATCTTGGTGATCTGCTTAATCCACGTCTTTGCCTTAAGTGGTTCTGGCTTTTCCAAAAACTCTGGTGGTCCCAACTCTTTGAATTGTTTAGCAGTGACCAACCGTGAGTTGCCAGTGTTTTCACTTGCATTTTGCACAGAAGTCTCTCTCACTTGATATTGTATGAATTGCAGAAAGCCTCTAAACATCCCATTGTTCATCATTTGATTGCTGTTGTTGTTTACCTAAGGATTATTGTCTTCCTAATGCACATTATCCTGGTTATTAATCGTCGGTGACTTAACGGTCTCATGTGCTCCATTGCTTATCTCAACATTTTCAAATGTCATTTTCAAACACTACCACAGAACAAGGGTTAATTGACATGCCACATATTATCCCTATATTCTGACTGACCAATTAAATAACAATTAAGCTTAGGTAGGTCATACTAGCGAAGGATTTACCCGTCTCTCCCCTCCTAGTTCTAGCCTCACATCTTAGCCATGGAACATATCTCTAAGCTTTGATACAAACTGTGAAGCCCCCAAAATAGGTATACACAACCCATTCTGAGTCGCCAAATACATGGTACATAATTTAAATACAAACTTCATTTATATAATACGACAAAACGTAGCTGAGAGTTTTAACACGAATATTATCTCGTAGACAATATCCAAACTCAAATGAAGTCCTCATTACATTTATTATCACACTATTTCATAGAATAGTGAGGACTACTATAGCCACCAGCTTGGACCATCACTCCATTCCCCGACTAGTCCCAGCTATATTCTCATTTTCTGAAGGGAACAATGAAAGAAAAGGGTGAGCTCAACTAGTCCAGTAAAGAATATTATGACTAAGATAATGCATAATAAATTATTGTTAGCCTTCAACTGTGTTAAACTGATAGAATACAATAGACAACAAGTTTAACTGCAGCGGAACAAATAATCCATTAGAATAGTCAAGTAGAGCATGATATCTACTATCTTCTATGATTTAAAAGTTCATCATCAATATTTTATCGATGTAACACAACTCAATAAATATCCACATCACTGAATTATCAATACACTATGGGCCAAGGATATTCATTAGTATCACATCCACAAATTATCCATGTACTACGGGCCAAGGATATTCGTTATTATCACATTCATGAATTATCCACGCACTACGGGCTAAGAATATTCATTAGTATCACTAGTGGTCATGATCATGCCAACAACTATCCATCAATGCACAACGGGCCAGTGAGGACTTTTACCACATTATTTGTAACATTACAAGTTATGATTATACCGATACATAATTTCAGGTCATAATCATACCAATCAACAGTCCATCTATGCACTACGGGTCAAAGATGACTTTTATCACAATATAAGCATGAGGATGATGACAATGATATAAGCATCAATCAAATGAAATCAAGGATAAATATTAAAGATTTTTAATTTATCCAGAGTTAAAAAATGTTTAAATTGTCAACATGATAACTGCTTTGTGGAGTAAAATTCAAGAATAATATTCATGTATCAAAAATAATTTAGACAGAAAATAAATCAATTTTTATTATAAATAGTACCCCGGGTGAATAGTACCCGAGTAAATAGTACCCCGTGAATAGTACCTGTGACAACCCAAAAATTTTGAGAATCTTGAATGATTAATTAAAGGTTAAAGTTTAAAACCTAGAGTGAAAATAGAGGAATAATTTAAAAATTTTAAGAAGAACCTATATAGTTTACTATTTGAAAAATAATTGAGAAAATAAGGGTTATGAAAATTCAAAACCTAGAAAGAGATTTTTGTATGTGAAAAATTTATTTAAAAAAATAAATTTCAAATGAAGAGATATTATTAGATTAAATTAAATGTGTATATGTATAGATACGTATATATTTAGAGATGTGTTATATATAATTTAGCTAAACAAGAGGATTGATTATTTAAATTAATCATACAAGAATAAATGAAAAGCTTCATTATAAGACATTGGTAGTAGTCAAGCGTTAGAAATCTTATAAAAAAAATAAATAAATAAGAACGTGGCAAGTCAGAATAATATATATGATAAGCCATATGAAAAAGACTAATTGAATGTAGAAAACTATATTAAGAGGGTTACTAGACGTTAAATTAAATATCTAGTTTAATATATGAGTATATAAATCATTTTATGATTTATTAAGAATATGTATATTTACGTAATATGGTAAATATATTAAATTATATTTTTATATGTAAATAAATTGATATAAACAGTTTATAATGTGAGAAAATAAAATTATTAATTATGTTCTATATGTGATGTGTGTAGGTTTGGTGTAACTGGTAATTGGGTGTTAATGAATATATATTATATATGTATTTATTAAGTGGGAGAAAATAAAATTGTTGGGAACAATTTGTGTGATGAAGTAAAAATAAGCGGATTAAGCATATAATATTTATATATACTTTACCTAAGAGTATTAGAAAAAAAATTCTTATATGAAATTAGTTTAATAAAGAAAAGATATTATATTTATCGAAATATCTTAAGTAAGTAAATAAATTCTTAATTGAATTTATGTTAACGAGCTAAGGATATAATATTATAATATCTTGGGTATGTAAATAATTGTATTTGTATAAGAAATTATGTGTAGCATATTTATTTTACCATTATAATATAATAAATATGTAATTTAAGTATGTTATGTTATGTTTTATATATATCAAAGGAAAGTCACATAACCTAATTATATATTAGGTAAGGTAATTAAATAACCTAATGGTATGGTATTGAGGAAATGTTAGTATTTAAAGTTATACTAACATAATAGATTAATTTTGTCTATTTCTAGTGATTAATAATTTTAAATCTAATTAAAGCAAACCTAATTAGTGTAGGAATTTCGACACAGAAACGCACAGCGAAAATAGAATAAATAAAAAGCAATTTCGAAACCCTAAACAGGATCCATGCGAAAATCAATTAACTCAGTGGTTAGAAATTATACCGATTGTGAAAATTAAATTGATGCGCTCAAATCTCCAACGCAATCCAAATGAATCGCGCATCTACGATATCCACACAAACGTTCCGCGAATCGTCCTACGATCAGTAGAAGAAGGAACTGCGGTACTAGCCACCAAGGATGAAGATTTTAGAACTGTTTCTCTCTAGTCTCTCTCTAAGAGCGGCTAGGGTTTTGGTTTTTTTGAATAATACCCCTAAGTGGCTGCTATATATCATATATATAGTAGTTAAAAGGTATTAATCAAAACCTAATTTTTATAAAATCCGAATTTATATATATATATATATATATATATATATATATATATACAAATTATCCTTTTAATTTAAATTCGTGATTTAAATACTATTAATCATATTAATATATTTAAATCCTTAAAATTTAAATTAATTCCCTTTTAAATTACGTTCTATGTGTGTGACCCTATAGGTTATTATTACGTTGGCAATAATTTTAAAATCATATTATAAAATTATAAACAGTGAGCGGCATCTAGTAATGCATCACTGCTACCCAAGTAATAATAAGATCGATGATTCGATGCAACCTTTTCGTGACCAATGTTTCAATATAATTTAATCTTTTTAACCTTAATATCCTAGATTAAACTCGAGTCATGGAATGTGTCATACTCTTTATAATTTAATCTGAGTTTTCTTGATCAATGAGTAGACTATATGAAACAAATCACTATTTGAGCATGGCCATGCATTTCATAGTCCTACTCAATCAAGAGGCCTATGGATATCACCCATAATATATAGGATGGTTAAATTCCATCTAGATCACTCATATTTCTCACACGATTCATGATGAACCCAATAATCACCTTTATAGTCCACCCTATTAAAGGTGACATTTGATGATATTAAAGTACATAAATTCTCGTGTAGTAATATAGCGATTTCAGGTTGGAGGACCATTACATCATTGTCACTATGAGAATTGCTAATGACACTTCGCATAATGCTCCATATAGAATTCTCATTGTGGGTCTGTCCAGTACATCGTTCTCTAACATGTACCTATGCATTGACTTAATATCTCATATATTTATGACCAATGAGATTTGGTCATCAGTCAATCCACATACTAGTCTTAATGCATCATTGTTGTCCCATCAATAATGATACTCGACTAGGGACATTTAAGAACAATGATACTAATTATAATTATATAATCTCATGTTCAAGTCACATACTTGAAACTATATAATTTGTATCATTATTCTAAGAATTTTTTATTATGTTAACATTTATATAATGCAGTAAATAAAACCATAATAAAATCATTCATTTATTCAATCAAACATAATATCAAAACGTTAAATAATTATATCAAATAATTGGCCTCTAGGGCATAAACTCTAACAGTCTCCCACTTGCACTAGAGCCAATCACCCATGTATCTAATACCCATGGAACTAGTGTGACCGTCGTGCTTCTGATGTGACAAAGCCTTGGTCAGTGGATATCATATGTTGGCATTCTTCCTATATGTACATCTCCTCTATCAATGATTTCACGGATGAGATGGTACTGCCTAAGTATATGCTTGGATCGTTGGTGAGATCTGGGTTCCTTAGCCTGTGCAATGGCTCCATTATTATCACAGTATAGAGCAACCGGATCAACAATGGTTGGAACAACACTAATTTTAGTGATGAACTTTTTAATCCATACAGCCTCCTTGGCCGCACTAGAAGCAGCAATATACTCAGCCTCTGTTGTAGAATCGGCTACTGTCTCTTGCTTCAAACTCTTCCAGCTAACAGCACCACCATTAAGGCAAAACACAAAACCTGACTGAGACTTATAGTCATCATTGTCAGTCTGCAAACTAGCATCTGTGTAACCCTTTACTGCCAGTTCGTCTTCACCTCCATATACCAAGAATGAATCCTTAATCCTTTTTAGGTACTTGAGGATATTCTTGACTACTGTCCAGTGACCTTCACCTGGATTCGACTGGTATATGCTCGTCATGCTCAAAGCATACGAGACATCCGAACGAGTACATATCATTGCATACATGATAGATTCAATTGCCGAAGCATAAGAGATCTTTGTCATACGCTCCTCATCACCTTGTGATTTAGGACATTGGGCCTTAGAGATCTTTACACCATGAGTCATAGGTAAGTGTCCTCTTTTTGCCTCTTGCATGCTGAACCATTTCAGCACTTTATCAATATATGTACTCTGACTTAGGCCGAGCATTTTTCTCGATCTATCCCGATAGATCTTGATACCTAAAATGTAGGCTGCATCGCCTAAATCTTTCATGGAGAAACATTTTCTTAACCATGTTTTTACAGCCTGTAATGAAGGAATGTCATTCTCAATAATTAATATGTCGTCAACATATAATACTAGGTATACAATGTGACTCCCACTAACCTTCTTATATACACAAGGTTCATCTTCATTTTTTTTATAAAGCCAAACTCTTTGACTACTTCATCAAATCGAAGATTCCAACTCCGAGAGGCTTGCTTCAATCCATAAATGGATCGCTGCATCTTACATACCTTTCAGCATCCTTTGGAGTGACAAAACCCTCAGGTTGTATCATGTACACATCCTCAAGGAGATTTTCGTTAAGGAAAGCAGTTTTGACATCCATCTGCCAGATTTCATAATTGTAAAAGGCTGCAATAGCAAGTAAGATGCTGATGGATTTAACCATTGCCACCGGAGAAAAGGTTTCATCATAGTCAACACCTTGAACTTGTTTGTAACCTTTTGCTACCAGTCAACCTTTGTAGGTTTGTACATTACCATCCATGTCAATTTTCTTCTTAAAAACCCACTTGCACCCAATTGGTTTTACCCCTTCGGGTGGATCAACCAAAGTCCATACTTGGTTAGTATACATGGAGTTCATTTCAGATCTCATGGCTTCAAGCCATCTCTCAGAATCTGGTCCATTTATAGCTTCTTGGTAGGAAGCAGGCTCATCCTGATCTATGAGCATCACATCGCCGTTTTGAGTTACAAGATATCCATAATATCTCTCAGGCTCTTGGCGTGTCCTACCAGATCTACGAATTCCTTGCGTAATTTGAGCAGGTTCACTTTTCACAATTTCTTATGGTTCCTGCTCACGTTCCAACTCAGGTTCAATGATATTTTGTGGTTCTCGAATTTTTTCGAGTTCTACTTTCCTCCCACTGTTTCCTTTAGAGACAAATTCTCTTTCTAGAAAAATACCAGTTCGAGCAACAAACACTTTATTCTCAAAAGGTTTGTAGAAATAATACCCTTTTGTTTCTTTTGGGTATCCCACAAAATTACATTTGTCAGATTTGGGTCCGAGCTTGTCAGAATCCAGACGTTTTACAAACGCCTCGCAACCTCAAATCTTCATGAACGACATACTAGGACGTTTCCCAGTTCACATCTCATATGGTGTCTTCTGAACCGTCTTTGTAGGAACACGGTTAAGTGTGAATGCAGCTGTCTCTAGGGTATGACCCCAGAAGCTTATTGGAAGATCTGCATGACTCATCATTGATCGTATCATGTCCAACAAGGTTCGATTCCTCCTCTCAAACACACCATTCCATTGTGGTGTTCCAGGTGGAGTGAGCTGTGATATAATACCACACTCCTTTAGAAGGTCATCAAAGTCTTGGCTTAAGTATTCACCTCCTCGATCGGATCGAAGGGCTTTTATGCTTTTGCCAAATTGGTTTTGAACTTCATTCTTGAATTCCTTGAACTTTTCAAAGGATTCGGATTTGTGTCTCATTAGATACACATATTCATATCTACTGAAGTCGTCAGTAAATGTAATGAAGTAATAAAACATACCTCTTGCTAACGAACTCATGGGTCCACATACATCACTATGTATAAGTCTCAATACATCACTAGCCCATTCACTGTGTTCAGTGAAAGGGGCTTTAGTCATCTTGCCTAATAAACAAGGCTCGCATTTCTCATATGATTCAAAATCAAATGAATCCAAAACCCATCTTTATGGAGTTTTGATATGAGTTTCTCATTTATATGGCCCAAACGACAGTGCCAGAGATATGTAGAATTTGAATCATTTGATTTAAATCGTTTTTTATTTATGTTATAGATAGGCATATCTAAGTCAAGAATATAGAGACCATTAAACAATTGTGCAACACCATAGCATATCATTTAAGTAAAACGAACAACGGTTGTTCTTTATTATAAATGAAAAACCTTTCTTGTCCAAACAAGAAACAGAAATAATGTTTTTGCTTAAAGCAGGCACAAAATAACAATCTTTTAATTCTAAAACTAGCCCAGAGGGCAAAGATAAATGATAAGTTCCTACGGCCAGTGCAACAACTTTTGCTCCATTCCCAACTCATAGGTCAACCTCTCCTTTTGCCAAAGTTCTACTCCTTCGAAGTTCCTGCACATTAACACAAATGTGAGAACCACATCCAATATCCAATACCCATGATGTAGAAGTAAACAAGTTGACTTCTATAACATATATACCTGAATCAGAAGTCACACTTCCTTTCTTTTTCTTCACTTCTTCCAAATAAGCATGACAATTCCTCTTCCAGTGTCCAGGTTTTCCACAAAAGTGACAATCACCTTCTTTAGCCACCCCACCTTTAGGTTTTAAAGCCTGTTTTGTTTCGGAATTAGGTTTGGCACCAGAATTAGATCCTATCTTTTTCTTGCCTTTTCATTTTCCCATAGCATTCCCCTTTTGCACCATCATTATGGGAGCGGGTCTTGCCTTTTTCATGTTGTTCTCAGCAGTTCTTAACATGCTCAATAACTCAGTAAGGGGTTTCTCAATTTCATTCATAAGATAATTCATAACAAATTGAGAGTAGCTGTTGTTCAAGGATTGCAAAACAAGATCAGTTTGGGCTTCCGGAGTGATTGGAAAACCCAACCTATCAAGGTACTCAATATACCCAATCATTTTCAGCACATGTGGACCAACTAGATCACGTTCACCCATCTTGCAGTGATACAACGCCTTGCTTGTATCATACCTCTCCTGTCGAGCATGCCCTTCGAACAATTTCTTGAGATGCTCGATCATCTCATAAGCATCCATCAACTCATGTTGCTTCTGAAGCTCAGCGTTCATGGTTGCTAGCATGAGACAACTCACGTCCAGAGCATCATCTTGATGCTTCTTGTAAGCATTATGCTCCGCACGTGGTGCAGTGACAACCGGTGCTGCAGGAATGGGCCCATCAAGGACATATATTTTACGCTCTTGTTTGAGGAAAATCCTCAAGTTCCTGTGCCAGTCAAGGAAATTAATCCCACTCAGCTTGTCCTTCTCAAGGACTGATCGTAGTGAAAGACTACTTGTGTTGTTGTCGTTTGCCATTGATATCTACAATTTATAAGTGCCAAAATAATAAGTCAAATTACAGAGTTGATATTATGTAATTGATAAAAGTACATTCAAAATATACCTCTCACTATTTTATTCAAATTAATAGCCCTCACCATTAATTCGGAAAGCATTTTCTATTAAATCTTTCTAGTGAGCCAAGATCCATATTTCATTATGACTTAAGTTAGCTTTGGCTAATCTCTTAAAACACAATTATTTAGGTAGATAACCCTTTTATCAATTATATCATATATAACTCTTGGATAGTTTGGTAAACAACATTTGTTTCTAGTCCATCTAATGGTACCAAACAAACTCTATGCCTCTAAGTCCACAATCCTATTGAGATAACTTAGTTAAGTCGGGCCCAATGATTTTAACAGTTTGGATATCACAATTACCCTATCGCTTCTTACCTAGATAAATAGGGTACTTTGCTTTGGCAAACCTACATCTATTGATCAAGGTCTTGATGAGTGTTATTCATTGGAAGGCATCTGATTAAGACTTAATAATTTAATGAGGGATTTTTTTAAAAAAAATTAGATCTCACCAATTTTTAATCTTATTAAGCATGCACATTATTTATTATATCATATCGCATACAAGCATAAATAAAGTGCAAAATTAAATGTGTCACAGTTATGGCCCAATCCACTGTCAATCTTTTCAAGCTAATGAAAGATTGAAGGTCAATCTAAGGTGGTAAAAGATCTTAAAATAAATAATTTCCTTGGATCTATAACAATACACCGGTACATATCATATATGTCCAGTTTTAATTAATCATATTAAACCGAATCTTCATACTTCTAATCCAATTAGAACATAAGTTGTTTACTGTTATTACGCCATATACGATACAATTAACAGAACTTCATATACATGCATATCTATCACTGATATTCATAATACCAGAATATGCTTACATACAGAATATTATATATTCAATTTTGAACATGAAAATTGTATCATCATATATCATATATATATCGAAAATAATATAACCAATTTCAAATCGGTAAAATTGTAACATCACATATCATATATATCGAAAACAATTAAACACGTTATCTGAATTAATCGTTTCGCAAGTAGCTCTGATACCACTGTAGGGATTTCGACACAGAAACGCACAGCGAAAATAGAATAAATAAAAAGTAATTTCGAAACCCTAAACAGGATCCATGCGAAAATCAATTAACTCAGTGGTTAGAAATTATACCGATTGTGAAAATTAAATTGATGCGCTCGAATCTCCAACGCAATCCAAATGAATCGCGCCTCTACGGTATCTACACGAACGCTCCGCGAATCGTCCTACGATCTGCAGAAGAAGGAACTGCGGTACTAGCCACCAAGGATGAGGATTTTGGAACTGTTTCTCTCTAGTCTCTCTCTAAGAGCGGCTAGGGTTTTGGTTTTTTTGAATAATACCCCTAAGTGGCTATTATATATCATATATATAGTAGTTAAAAGGTATTAATCAAAACCTAATTTTTATAAAATTTGAATTATATATATATATATATATATATATATATATCTTAATTAAGTCTTACTTAATTAATATACATATATATACAAATTATCCTTTTAATTTAAATTCGTGATTTAAATACTATTAATCATATTAATATATTTAAATCCTTAAAATTTAAATTAATTCCCTTTTAAATTACGTTCTATGTGTGTGACCCTATAGGTTATTATTACGTTGGCAATAATTTTAAAATCATATTATAAAATTATAAACAGTGAGCGACATCTAGTAATGCATCACTGCTACCCAAGTAATAATAAGATCGATGATTCGATGCAACCTTTTCGTGACCAATGTTTCAATGTAATTTTATCCTTTTAACCTTAATATCCTAGATTAAACTCGAGTCATGGAATGTGTCATACTCTTCATAATTTAATCTGAGTTTTCTTGATCAATGAGTAGACTATATAAAACAAATCACTATTTGAGCATGGCCATGCATTTCATAGTCCTACTCAATCAAGAGGCCTATGGATATCACCCATAATATATAGGATGGTTAAATTTCATCTAGATCACTCATATTTCTCACACGATTCATGATGAACCCAATAATCACCTTTATAGTCCACCCTATTAAAGGTGACATTTGATGATATCAAAGTACATAAATTCTCGTGTAGTAATATAGCGATTTCAGGTCGGAGGACCATTACATCATTGTCACTATGAGAATTGCTAATGACACTTCGCATAATGCTCCATATAGAATTCTCATGGTGGGTCTGTCCAGTACATCGTTCTCTAACATGTACCTATGTATTGACTTAATATATCATATATTTATGACCAATGAGATTTGGTCATCAGTCAATCCACATACTAGTCTTAATGCATCATTATTGTCCCATCAATAATGATACTCGACTAGGGACATTTAAGAACAATGATACTAATTATAATTATATAATCTCATGTTCAAGTCACATACTTGAAACTATATAATTTGTATCATTATTCTAAGGATTTTTTATTATGTTAACATTTATATAACGTAGTAAATAAAACCATAATAAAATCATTCATTTATTCAATCAAACATAATATCAAAACGTTAAGTAATTATATCAAATAATTGGCATCTAGGGCATAAACTCTAACAGTTATTGATTAAAGAAATATATGCAAGTAATTAAATCCTATGAGATGGAAATAGAAACCCTAAATAAACAATTAGGGTAATATAAATTTAAATTGTTAAACTATGTTTATTATATAGCCCAAAATAATTAAAGGAGAAGCCCAAAAAAAATAAAATGCAAACCCATACTTAACACATTTGATTAAGGGTATTTTAGACATTTGATTAATCTAATTTATGCATTAAAATAAAAGAAAAATGGAGGAGTTATTGGGCATGTAATGGTTGGCCACATTAAGCCTTTTAAGGTAAAGGGATTAAGTAAATCAAGTCCCAAAAGTAGAAACTTTTACACACAAGGACAAGTGTGTCATGCTCCCATTGGTGGAAAGCCTAATTAGCAACCTTAATGGCATGATTAGGAAGGGATAAGGCTAACCCTTTTGTCCAAGGGGAAAAAGAAATATGGGGGATATTTGCATTTTATTCCAATTCACCAACATATATCTCCATCTTCATTCACCACCATTCTTCTTCTTCTTCTATTTTTTTCTCTCAACTGGCAAGAACACAAAGAGAGGAAAAGAGAGAGAGAGAGAGAGAGGTTTGGTTCTTAGTAAGGGGGGAGAAGTATATTGTTTTGGTTCTTAGTAAGGGGGGAGGAGTATATTGGTCATGCATCCCAAGTTCCTAACCTACTTTGGAAAGAGAAGGAGAGCATCCCATAAGACAAGGTAAGAAATCAAACCCTAGTTTCTATGTTTTGTATGTTCTATGTGATCTTGTGAGAGATTCATGAAAATGCAAGTTCTAATAGGCTAGAGTCTTATATGAATGTTAAATCTTGAGTATAATATATTTAACATGTCCATCTATATAGTTTATGTTGGAAAATTTTGAAAAAAAAGGAAGCTAAAGTAGTTTTGGGAAAAAACCCTAATTTAAAGGGGTGATCATTGCTTTTAATTTTGAAATCTACAAATGGTTTTTGTGATTTTGCTTCTTGGTATGCTAGAACTATGAGTTAAGAGAAAAACCCCTTTGTAATCATGTAAAAATATTAAAAAAATGAGTGAGATATGAATTTATTACTAAAATACCTCAACTAAAGAACTCATGTGCGTGAGCAGTCACTTCGGGACCAATTTCCAGGACCAAAATAGATCCAAATTTGATGTTTGATGAATGAAAACTATAGCTCGGGAAGATACGAATCCAACGAGTTTGATTGGATTCAAATCGAAGTTGTGTATTTCATTTTATTCAAGTTTTAGTGAAGGATCCCAAATCTGAAAAAAAAAATCTTAAAAGCTACTGCCGGTTCAGCGGTAACCAGACCGGCCGGAACTTTCCGGCGACCAGTTCGGCCACTTTCCGGCCGGTTTCGGTGGTGGTTCTTGGACCCAAATTTTTCTAAAATTCTGAAAAATATTAAGATATTTAATCCAAAATTTTTCTTGGCAGTAAGCTAATTATTAAGTAATTAGTGGTTTAAACTCATTTAAAATAATTTTAAACTTACTAATTTATAACTTTTAATGCAATTAATGAATTATTAAACTAATTACATGAAATTTGAATGTAATTAACTATTTAATTATTATCTAAGTAGTATTGGGTGATAATTAAGTAGAGTTAGTATTAATAAAATAATTATTGATTATTTAATTTAGAATAAATAATAAATAGGGTTAAACCATTGATTAATATTAAATAATGATTAAAGATTGCTTAAGTAAGATTATGTAATAATGTAATTACTTATTTACATTGACATAAAATTTATAAAGTAATTACTTATTATTTATTTAATATTAAAGAATAAATAAGAATAAATGATAATTAATTATTCTTAAGTTAATAAGAAAGAATAATTAAAGACTTATAAAGTAAATTAATTAATTATTATTTAATGATAAATAATTAATTAAATAATAATAAGAATAAATGATAATTAATTATTCTTAAGTTAATAAGAAAGAATGATTAAAAATTTATGAAGTGAATTAATTATTTATTGTTCAAGGATAAATAAATAAATAAATAATATTAAATAAGGACAAAGGTTGATTAATTATTCATTTATTAATAGTAATGAATAATTAAATACTAATAAATCAATTATTTATTATTCAAGGATAAATTATTAATTAATTATTACTTAATTAATATTAAATAATAATTAAAGACGAATAATGTTAATTATTCAATATTTAATTAACATTAAATAATAAGTAGATGTAATTAGCTATTATTTATTAAATAATAACTAAAGGTAATTAATTAATTACTATTTAACTAATATTAAATGGTAATTAAATGAAGATAGAGTTAATAAATAAATATTATTTAAATGATTCATTAATTAAACAATTATAATAAATTGTTTAAGGATCTAATTAATAAGAGTTTATTACTTGAGAAAGACCTTATAAGTTTAGAAAATCAGTAACCTAAGATTTATTAAGTGTCTTATAGGTTTAATGATGGTACATTATACTGTGTGTACATTGTGATTGAATTATTTGCTAGATAATAGCATAAGTAAACATATAGACGTACAATTATACGCAGTACTAATTAGTAGACCAACATTGTCAATGCTAGGTCATTCCAAAGAGTTTTAATTAAAGCTAGTTAGTCGTAGCTCGTCGGACAGGCAAGTCTCCTAACTTAAACTCGATTTATTATGTTTCAAGCATGTTAGTGGATTAATTATTGACAATTATTCTACATATTTGATTATTGATTCGTACTCAGTGCATGTTACAAATGTTCATCATGTATGAAAGGCTGATCACCTTCATTACCATAAGATTCAGTTAAATTTGTTCATGGTCATTGTTGACCACTCATCATAATTATTCAGTTTTTCAGTTATTGAAGTTTTAATTCATGTTCTTTCCCAATTATATTACATTGTTGAAAACTTGAAAGCATTTTCCTTTTCAATCATAATATATCTTCATTGTACTTAAACTTACTGGGCAAAATAGTTGTTCATCCTTGCTATATCATGATAACAAATTTCAGATTAAAATGAAGGCTCGAAGAACGACAGTGGTAAAGGCGAATTCCAAGTTTAGATTATTATGTGTTTATAACTATTAAGTTATCTGATGCAAATGACATTGTAAACCTTTTTAAGTTATTGAAGGTATGTATTAAGTTAAGGTTATAGACCTTGGGGATTATACTGTAAAAGTTTATTGTATAAACAATTTATGTTTATATCTTTCGCAGTAGTTATAGAAATGATGTATCGTAACGTACCAGATCTGAGGTTAAAAGTACCCGAATTTGGGGACGTCATAGTACCCCGGCATGAAAAGATTAAAATTTAAGAAGAATGTTTAAAAAAATATTCTTGTGAAACGATACTCGATGAAACATAAATTTCAAGGATATTCTACTAATTTCAAGGAGTATAGAAGCAATACTTATCAAAATGAGTATAGAATTCGGAATCTGAAACGAAATAATATTACTTATATACTACAGAGTATGGAAAAAAATATTATTTCTTACGAATATTGAACAAAAATAATATCCCTTACCTTAAAAGGAGAGTATTTCTGACTGGTATAGCGGGGATATTCTTGAAGAAAACTTGTACTTTTTTCTACACTCAAAGCTTTCTTAAACTCTAAAGAAATATGCTTAATATTATAGAAGAAGAATTCTCTGATTCTGGTATGATTTTCAATTCTAAACTAAGCATCCTATTTATAGGAGAATGGCAGGGCACTATTTCAGAAAAATAATCACAGACGCACAGTGCATGAATCACGGGCGCTCAACCGGCGAAAAACATTTGAAAATTTTGATTTTATTATGCTGCATTATGCACACACTATGCAATACTATACAAATACTATGCAGTATTATGCAAATAAAATATAATATATTTTATTTTATATAAAAAAATAAAACTTATATATATATATAACAAAACAGAGATAACTTTCTACCGATAATTTTGAAAAATGGGTAAGTGGGGTCCATATAATAAGCCAAATTTACAACAAATACTTCATAAAAAAAATCCTCTATTTATCTCAATTCACTTGGCTTCACTAAACATATTTTTAATAATATTTATTCATCATTAATATTATAACTCGCAATATTAATAACCAGATCATTCTCAGGAAAGAGGAGGCTTTCCGATAAGGATTTCTCCTTATTAGCGCGCAATTAGGTGACCAATCCCTTTTCCTTAACAGAACTTTTTAGACATCGTCAATAATGCAAATAATAATATGAATAACTTTGTCGTCTCAATTATTGATTTAATAATATAAAATATTGTGACAATAATTGAATCAATAATATGAGATACTATGCAGCAATTACTGTTGCAATAATTGAGTATAATTGAGTGACTTCTCACGTAAGCATCAATAATCAAAGATATTGTACAATACCGTGTGCTACTATGCAACCACGCGTATTACTGTGGGCCCTCTCCCATAAGAAAATGAGAGTTAGGCAAATAAGTTAGGCACTGAGAAAGAAAAAAAAAGAAAGTTAGGCAGTAAGTTAGGCAGATTTCCTTATTTCCTTCCTCCGTGCTGCGCTATAAAAGGGGGGGTAACCCTCCTTCCTCAACACACCTTCAATATCAGAAAGTCTTATTCTATAGTATTGTGAGTATTTCTCTTGAGTATAAGGATACTTTGAGTGTAGCTTCTTGTGCAAAATTTTCTCATAATAATATCTGATATTCCAGTCAAATCTAGTTTCTACTAAGGTAAAGGATATTATTTTATTGCAATACTCGTAAGAAATATTATTTTCTTTCATACTCCATATTATGTAAGGGATATTATTTCATTTCATATTCCTAAATTTACACTTACTATGGTAAGTATTTCCTCTGTAATTCCTGAAATGATTAGAAATTCCTTAAGTTTTGCGCTTCATCTAATATCATTTCTCTGAAATATTGGTCTGAACTTTCTAATTAAATTTTAAACTTTTCATGTCTGGGTACTATTCATACGGTACTATTTATGGGCACTATTCATACGATACTATTCATACATACGGTACTATTCACAACAAAATTTAATTTTCTTTTCTGTCCAAATTATTTTTGATACATGAATATAATTCTTAAATTTTACTTCACAAATAGTTATCATGTTGATAATTTGGACATTTTT
The DNA here is from genome assembly GCA_016801055.1 of Panax notoginseng. Classification (NCBI taxonomy): domain Eukaryota; kingdom Viridiplantae; phylum Streptophyta; class Magnoliopsida; order Apiales; family Araliaceae; genus Panax; species Panax notoginseng. The sequence goes on along the minus strand of CM029016.1, from coordinate 41,992,300 downwards.
GAACTCTAGATAAATTGAATTAGAATTCTCTAATATTTATCCTTTATCTCACTTGATTGAATCTTTATATCATTGTCATCATCCTCATATTTATATTATACTGGAAGTCATCTTTAGCCCGTAGTGCAAAGATGGATTGTTGATTGGTATAATTATGACCAAGAATTGTGTATTAGTATAATCATAACCTTTAATGTTACAGATAAAGTTTGTGGTGAAAGTCCTCTTTGGCCCGTAGTGCATAGATGGACAGATGTTTGGCATGATCATGACCACTGGTGATACTAACAAATATCCTTGGCCCGTAGTGCATGGATAATTCATTGATTTGAAATATTTATTGAATGATGTTACAGGGATAAAATATTGATGATGGACTTTTAAATCATAGAAGATAGTAGATATCATGCTTTACTTGACTCTTCTAATAGATTGTTGTTTTCGCTGCAGTTGTTGATCTAAAACTTGTTGTCTATTGTATTCTATCAGATTTTTCCCTGTTGAGGACTAAGGATAATTTGTTCTACATTATCTTAGTCATAATATTTTTTACTGGGCTAGTTGAGCTCACCCTTTTCCTTTTTATTCCATTATTTCTTCTCAAGAGGCAAGAATATAGTTGGGACTAGTCGGGGTGTGGAGTGATGCTTCAAGATGGTTATTATAGCAGTCCTCACTATTTTGTAAAATAGTGTATCAATAATTATAATGAGAACTTTATTTGAGTTTGGATATTGTCTATAAGATAATATTTGTATTAAAACTCATAGCACATGTGTTGTCGTATTTTGCACGACAGTTGTATTAATAAAGTTTGTATTTGGTTTCTATACCATGTATTTGGCGACTCAAAATGGGTTGTGTGGACCTATTTTGGGGGCGTCACAAAAAGGGCTAGGTCGAACTCATATTATGGAGCTCTCTTGGAGGGGCGTGGATAGCATTCCTATGAATTTGACATTGATAGCATCTCTTGACGTGATCATCACAGTCAGCCTTGAGAGAAAGTCAGAAATGCCATGTTCTTAGGATTTTCTTGAAAAGTAAAGGGCCGCTCATGTGTGGGTTGCATACTCCACCATGGATTTCATCCACGAGCCTCTAAGCTTGATCTTTGTCTAGACATCTTAGAAGGCCTAATCTCACATCTCTTTTGTAGAGTGCATCTCCGCTCAAATAGAATTTCATAGCCATTCTATGGATCTACTTTCTTTTAGCCTGACTAGCCTCAGCGGGTGTAGATCTATCTCGTAGATACTCCTTGATATCCTGATACCAAGGGTGTTGGATGGGAGGCAGCTCATCTGATACTTCTTCAATGTAGTTCCCATAGGTTGGAGCCTTTTGCTGGGAATCTCCAAAGACAGTTAACCTTTCGAGGCCCATGGATTGGGCTAGATTTAACCCCATGATGAAGCTTTCATACTCAACTATGTTGTTGGTGTTGACAAACTGTAATTTGACGGCAACGGGATACTGCTCCCCCGAAATGGATACCAGAACTGCTCCAGCTCCAGAACCTTCCATGTTTATAACTCCATCAAAATACATCTTCCACGGATGGTGTGCATCGTCCTGATGGTGTTGCTGAACTGTCATTTCCCCTTCATCGGGGAAGTATGTTTCCAAGGGTTTGAAATCCTCTGCAGGTGCGGAGGCCAGTTGATCCGTAATTCCTTGACCTTTGACAGACTTTTGAGTCACGTAGATGATGTCAAATTGTTGTAGAATCAACTGCCATTTGGACAATCGACAATTCAACATGGGTTCGTTGAACACGTACTTAAGAGGATCCACCGGGATATGAGATAGGTTGTGTGACCATGGAGATAATGTTGTAATCTCATGGAAGCCCATGCTAAAGCACAACAAGTTTTCTCAATCAAACTATACCTGTGTTCACTGCTGCTGAATCTTTTACTGAGGTAATAGATAGCTCTTTTTTTGCCTCTATCATCTTTCTGCCCTAGCATACAGCCCATGGCATTGTTATTGATTGACAGGTACATAAACAGGGGAACACCATCCCTAGGAGGTACCAAAATAGGAGCTTTGATTAGTTGTTTTTTGATCAGAAGGAAGACTTTCTGACACTCATCATTTCATTTTGTGGAGGAGTTCTTTCTTAACAACTTAAAGATGGGTTCACAGGTTGCTGTGAGTTATGAGATGAACTAACTGATGAAGTTGATTCTCCCCAAAAATTCCTGTATTTCCCTCTCTGTCTAGGGTATGGGAATTTTTGTGATGGCCTGGATTTTTGCATAATCCTAGCAATTTGTCTGATTTGACACCAAATTCGTATTTGGCTAGGTTCAGCTTCAAATTATACTTACGCAACCGGCTGAAGAGCTTTTTGAGATGATCTAAGTGGTCTTCCTCCCTTCGGGATTTGACAATGATGTCATCTACATAGATTTCTATCTCTTTGTGCATTAGATCATGGAAAACAGCCATCATGGCTCGCTGATAGGTAGCTCCGGCATTGATGAGGCCGAATGACAACCGTCTGTAGCAAAAGGTTCCCCAAGGAGTGATGAATGAAGTTTTCTCACGATCCTCTTCAGCAACCATAATTTGATGGTACCCCGCAAAGCAGTCAGCAAAAGAGTGCATGTCATACTGAGTTGTATTGTCAATGAGCATGTGGATGAATGGAACGGGAAAGCTATCTTTGAGACAAGCTTTGTTTATATCCATGTAGTCCACATAAACTCGCACCTTCCCTTTGGGCTTAGGCACGGGGACTATGTTGGATAGCCACTCAGGGTATGTTGATACCATGATGATGTCGGCTTGAAATTTTTTCACAATTTCTTCTTTGACTTTTAAACTCCACTCAGGTTTTAATCGCCTGAGTTTCTGCCTGACTGGCTTGAATCCTTCTTTGATGGGAAGGCGATGAATGACGATGTCAGTTGACAAACTGACCATGTCTTCATGAGACCATGCAAACACATCCTGGAATTGGGTCAATAGAGTAATCATGTCATTCCTTTGGTTTGGAGTAAGGTTCGTACCAATCTGGATTTGTTTGGGGTTTTCTGAGGTTTCGAGGTTAAAATAGGTGGTTTGATCAAGATTTGGCTTGGGTTTGTCTTTGACCCATTCTTTGATCTCCTGAGGTATCTCATTGTCCTCTTGTTCAATCTCCATCAAGTCTGAGTCCAACTTTACATCAAAGTTACAGTCCTTATGAAGAATAGGCACCTCATCAACAAGTTTAGGCACATCTATCTTTAGAGTCCTGAAACAAAATATTTTCACTTAATATATGAAACTATTTAATCATACAAAGTGTTAGCATGAAATGAAAAAAAAAACTGCTAATATTGTGTAACAAAAGTAAGCAGTTATTGCTATCTATAGGGCAAAGGGAGTTTCTGCCCTTTTTACCCTTGTCAGCAAATATAAGGAGTGTTGCTTCAATTGCCAAGGGTTAAGTCCTGGTGGACAGCTGTGATGAATGGGCTGTTATCGTTCTCCTTCTCTTGAATGATGACCATGATGTCTGGACAATCATCATCTGGGATGTCTCTGTTTATACCCTCCGTATGGATCAGGACTCACATGTTTGACAAATGTCTCTTTATCTCTTGTTTATGCCTTTGATTCCTTTCCTCCACCTCTGGGTCTGGAATCAAGACTTCCTTTCCTTTAATCGGTATCGGCTTAGGAAACAACATAGCTACCACAGGGGCAGGAACCTTTAATGAAGGCTGTACAGAATTAGCATCTGTAGGTTTAGGCAAACACCTTGTAGATGAAGGAACCGATGCATGCTTATGCGGGTTCCTGTGGCTGGACCCAAAGGAGCAGCCTAGTCCAGCTGTCCCTGTCTGGCTAGGAAATTAAATTGGGTATTTGATTCCCTGCTGATTCTTTCCTAACCCTTGTCCATATTGGAAACCCAAGGATATCATTTCTTAAGTTGCCGACATTACCTCGGCAGAAACTCTGGGTTTCAGAGGTGGAGCCCCAATGGGTTGATAGTGAGTGTTGCTCACTTCAAGGGCTTGGACGCTGACAGGCTCAACTTCTGCATCTAAACTGATGATAGGTACATCACTTTGAATAAGACATTCTAGCTCGGCATTGACAGTGACCAGATTACTGTTGATGATATACTTGAGTTGTTGATGAAGAGTGGATGGGACGGATCCAGCCATATGAATCCAAGGTCTCTCCAACAGTAAATTATATCCTGTAGTGATCTTGAGCACTTGGAAGGATGTGTAGAATGTAAGACCCCAACTTATTAATGAATAAAATCAAATTTTCTCTAAATATTATTGTGAATAATAAGGGGTTAATTTGATATAATACTTTGGTTATGGGTGAAATGTGCAAATTTTGCAAAATAAGCAAGTGGTTATAAAATATTTATTTTTGGTCGGTGAATATTCGGTTGGTCGTGGAATATTCTTGCTGTCGGGGAATATTCGTACGACGACGCAGCCTTGTGTGGGCCCCATAACGGAAAGCGATTGGATGAAGAAAACGACAAGTATAAGTTGTTTATTAATAATGGCGTAGTTGTTACCGTTAACACTGTTTAAATACCCGGTGGTTAAAAATACAGTAATAACGCGTGGTTGCATAGTAGCACACGGATTGCACAGTATAGTTGAATTATTGATTCGTACGTAAGAAGGCACTACTCAATAATTGTTACAGTGATTACTGTTCAATATTTTATTTTATTGATTCAATAATTGCTGCGTTGATATTTTATATTATTGTTGTTTCAATAATTGTTGCTGCACAGTATTTTCATTTATCAGATCAATAATTCATATTATTTGAATAATATTATTAGATAACATTATTGGCAATGTCTAGAAAGTTCTGTCTAAGGAGAGGTTTGGTCATCTAATTGCGCGCCAGTAAGGAGAAATCCTTATTGGAAAGCCCTCTCTTTCCTGGGAACGGCCTGGTTGTCATAAATGTGATTCTGTAATATTATTTGTGAATAATTAATTATTGATTCATATGATAAGGAAATATTTATTTTATGTGGATATAAATGAGGGATATATTTTTGTGGTTAAAAATGAAGGAGTTAATGTTGAGGTTTTTGTCAGTATTTTTGTCGGAATAGAGGTATTAAAAATCAGGGTTTTTGAGATAGTTTGCGGGGGTTATAATTTTTAATCCGACCGTTGGATCGTGGTAATTTTTGGATATGTTATACATATATAAGTTGAGTATATGCCCACAAATTTTGAACCGTTAAAAATGAACGTATGATTTATTATGAATTTTACAAGATGACTGGTTCAGAAATTGTTGAATTTTCGGAGTTTATCATTTTGATGGAAAATTCTAGAATTGGTGGGCCCCACTTGTGGTTGGTGAAGAAATGTGCTGAATTATATTTCAAATGTGGTGGGTGGGAATAGTAGCAGGTAAAGCCATCAGGTTGCAGGTCAAACCTACCAAAATTTTCCTATAAATAGAGGGCTAAGTTAGAATTGAAAATCACACCAGAAACAAGTTTTCTCTCTTTCTCTCTCTAGATTATTGAGTGTATTTTGTGAGTATTTAGATACTTTGAGAGTTTCTATTCATCAGAGCAAGTTTCTTTCAGCCTTATACCGGTATTCCGACCAGAAGTACTGATATTTTGAGGTAAGGGATATTATTTTCTTCTTAATGATATTATTTTCTTCAATATCATTATGCTGAAATATTGATATGAGTTTTTATCAAATTTGGAACTTTTTGTGTCGGGGTTACTATTTACGTATACGGTACTATTCACGAATACGGCAATATTCACCGAAAAATAAAATTTTCCCTTTTTGTCCAAGATGTCTATTATGGTTACTATCTTTGATTGTATCCATGTTTTGATCTTTATTTTTGAATTCTGCTTCACAATTTATTATTATGAAGTATTATTGATCTTGGATAAACTGTTATACGAATCCCTACTATTTGTCCTTCTGTCTCACTGGATTCGTTCTCTTTAAGATATTTTTCATCATCCTCAGTCCTAAATGATGATATTACTGAATATCTTTGGCCTGTAGTGCAAAGATGTATGGTTACTTGATGAATATCTTTGGCCTGTAGTGCAAAGATGAACAGGTGTTGAGGTGAACATGACCGACAGGTGATACAAATGAATATCTTTGGCCTGTAGTGCAAAGATGAATATTTGGATAAAGATGATTATTAATTGATGTTACAGGGATAAAATATTGATGATGGACTTTTAAATCTTAGAAGATAGTAGAATTCTTTCTCTACTTGACTCTTCTAATGGTTTGCTGTTTCCGCTGCAGTTGTTGATCTAAAACTTGTTGTCGATTATATTCTATCAGATTTTTCCCTGTTGAAGACTAACGATAATTTGTTGTATATTATCTTAGTCATAATATTCTTTACTGGGCTAGTTGAGCTCACCCTTTTCCTTTTTGTTCCATTTTTCTTCTCAGGAGGTGAGAACATAGCAGGATCTAGTCGGGGTATGGAGTGATGGTTCTAGAAATATGTATTAGCAGTCCTCACTATTTCTGTAAAATAGTGTTTGAATAATTGTAATGAGGATTTATTTGAGTGTGGATATTGTCTAGAAGACAATATTTGTATTTAAACTCACAGTATGTGTTGTCGTATTTTGCACGACAATTGTATTATTGAAGTTGTAGTTTGCTTTCTGTACCATGTATTTGGCGACTCAGAATGGGTGTTGTATACCTATTCTGGGGGCGTCACATAGAATGTATGTGGACCGATTTCCACGGGTTACTCAATCTCTCCAACAGCATTTTGTCAAATTCCATCAAAAGCTTTGATAATTATGTGGCTGCGTCGAATCCTATTGAGATTGATGTTTATTTTTTCCAATGTGGCATAGGGGCAGATGTTTAGGGATGATCCTCCATCTATTAGCACTCCTCCGACCACATATCTAAAAGACATAACTACTATATGCAACGGTTTGCAATAACCCATCCCTTCAGGAGGTATGTCATCATCGGTGAAGGATGTCACATTGCTATTGAAGATGTGATCAACCAGATGATGGAATTTTTTAACATCCACTGTCTTTGTCAAGTGGGCTTCTTCCAATATTTTCAGTAAGACCTTCCGGTGATCTTCTGAAGAGAAAACCAAGTTCATAATAGAGATCTATTATGGAGGTTCTTTCAAGCTTTGAACCACCTTGGCTTCATTATGTCACATCTAATGGAGGAATTCTTCAATCTTCTCCTTGGGCACTTTCCCCTTAGATCTGATGATAGGCTTTATCACTCGTTGAGGGAGATACAGTGAATTTTCTTTAGACACTACAGCAGTTGTGTTTGATGTTGATCCTTCAACCTCTCCATAATTCCATGGCACTTTCTTAAAGCTAATGATAGGATATTGTGGCCTAAATGGTAATATGATTGGCTTTGGTGCAGCCACTTTCAAAGGGTTTTCAACTCCTTTAAGCTGAATTGGTTGAATTGTAAGTGGTGTGGCAGCCAAATCTCCCTCAGAGGATACAACTGTTACAACTTCCTTCCATCCTGGAGGAAATATGTTCCCACTCTCAGATGATACAGCGTCATTGTCTATCATTTGCAGGTCACCGCTTTCAATCATGTTTTGAATAAGATGGCAAAGTGCCCAGCATTTCTCAGTACTGTGATCGCAAGAGTGGGAGCGGTATTGATATACTCCAGTTGTGTCAAATCTCTTTGAGCGTGGATTGACTGGAGGTAGCAGTGCTATGATTTTTCCCTCATTGATCAGCATCTGTAATATTTCTTCCATCGGTGGGCCTAAATAGGTGAATTCCCTTTTGTTGGCGAAGTCCCGACGGGCTTTAGCTTTTGCTTTTCTGGCAAGTTTTTCCTCCAATGTTTCACTTTCTTGAAAGTGGTGGAGTACTTGTGATAAGAGAAAGGAGGCTAACATGTTCCTGACTGAATAACTAACGTGTGAATTGGTGTTGATGAATCATCAGTTCTGCCAGTTGATTGACTTGTTCGCCAAGAGACTTTAACTCTCGTTCCATTATGAATTAGAGCTCTGAATAATCCCATCTGTCGGCATTATCCTTGATGACTTGGGATGAACCACCCACATATTTGGAGTATTTGGAGCTCTCTCCACTGTCCCAGTTCATCATGTTAACCTCCTCTTCCTTGTGTTGAGGGAGAGGGTTGTCTTGAACATGTGGTTGGTCGGGCTTGGCCACTACGATCTCACCACTGTCAATTAAATCCTGGATCTTATGCTTAAGGGCCCAACAATCTTGAGTGTCATGGCCTGGAGCTCCAGCATGGTAAGCACACTTTTTGCTTGCATTGAAACCTTTTCCACTCGGGTTAGCTGGTGGAAGGAGATGGGTGATTTTCTTCTGAGTTGTCAGAAGTTTGAGAATGTTTTTGAGTGAGTCCCCTAAGGGTGTGAACACTCTTGTACGTTTGATTTCTCCATTCTTTGGCAAGGGAGGGTTTGAAGACTGTGCTTGAAAAGGGGAATAGTTTTTCCTCTGAATAGACAAGTTTTGATTGCCTTTTTATCCTTGTAGTATCAAGGAAACGTCCTCTTCTTTCTTCTTATGGACCCTCCGGGGGTTGTTCCTATAACTTCGAGATTGGTTGTGCTCAGCCACGGCTTTTAAAGTGGCTAAGTCTTGAATCTTCCCAGACTTCAATCCCATTTCAGCCATTTCTTTGTGCTTGATCATTTCTGAGAACGACTTTCCTATTCCAGCTAGGACCCTCTCATAAAATGGAGCTTCTTGAATATCTATGAAGGTCATCACCATTTCAGACTCTGTCATAGTCGGGATAATTTAAGCAGCCAGACGCCTCCATCTTTGGGCATACTCTCTGAATGACTCATTGACTTGTTTCTTGACCTTGGTAATTTGATACCGGTCTGGAGCCATCTGAGTTTGAAAGCTGTATTGAATGAGGAAAGCATGGGCTAACTCCTCCCAGATGTGAATTTTGGAGTTATCCAACCTGGTGTACCATGCTCTGGATTCTCCAGTCAGACTTTTCTGAAATAGCTGCATTCTCAGCTTTTCATCCTCGGTATAGGATCCGAGCTCTCCAATGAACACTTTCAAGTGGGTGTAAGGATCTCCCAATCCATCATATTTCTCAAAATCGGGAGTTTTGAATTTTTCTGGATAGTGAACCCCGGGGAAGATGCAAAGGTCTGAATATGAAACACTTCCATGTGTTCCAATCCCTTTGATGGACCGAATGGTCTCTACCATTTGTAGAACCTTCTTCTGAATATCACTGGTGTCTTGATCTTCTTTAAGATGGGTGATTTCAGGGGTTTTGTTGGTCTTATCAGACTGAGACTCAGGTGCTGAAACTTCTTTGTCCGGACCCTGGATTCCTCCATGTGCAGAGGATTCTGTGTGGATGGGTATTTGTGAACCCTGAGTTGACTTGTTTAATTCTTTGAGCAGAACAACCAACTTTGTGATTTAAGTGCTTAATCCTTCGAACTCCTCACGAGAGACAGGAGTAGGATTAGACTAGCCAGATGTAGCCATGTTTGGCTGTAGGTTTAGTGCCTTCTTGGACTTTGAACGGGTAACGGGACCAATTGTTTCCCTACAAAAAGACTTATGTAGTTTAGTTTGGGAAATGTGGAAATGTTACATGCTATGTAATGTGTCCGTTTTTTAGGCGTATTATCCTGCAAAACGGATGTCAGCTGTTTTGATGACAGGATAGCATGACAGGTTTTGATATAAAAAAGAATGCATGTTCACATAATCCTTTATATTTTCCATTACATTAAGATTGACATGGAAATGAAATTATAAGTAATTGAAAATGGGAAGGTATGAAGAGACTTCCCTCCGCATTTGGTTTATCAGAGGCTGACCTATCTTAGGCTACTCTCGTGAATTTTCGGCATGAAGGTCCCCAGATCATCTCAATTTACTTGATAGGAAGTTAATCCGATCTTTCAACTGGAGCGAATCTGGGTGATGCCTTTCCTGAGCCTCGTGGAATTAGTCTCCCGACGAGTCCAGTAATCAAACACCAACAGAATAGCCTCCTGGTGGAGGGATCACACAACATACATTCACATACATCGCGTCTCATCGTATGGAAATGATGACATGTGTGAAGCATTAATATCACAGGCAGATATGGTGCGAAGCACTAAGTGCAGGAAGTAAAGCATTAGTACACATTCATTCAATATAAATGCCATATTCACAAGTAAGCAGATAAAGTTTTGTTTTGAAAAGCTTGAATAGAAGCTTAAGCCCTCTTACTGGAGTTCCCAGCAAAGTCGCCACCTGTCGACGTCAGGATTTTTATTTGTCCCTTTCTGTTCTTGTCTTTTGGTGTTCTCATGTTAGGTGAGATTTGTTTGAAAAAATAAGTTTGAAAAGGTCCGACATGTATATGTCTACGATTTGACTGTAAGAGTCGCCAATTAGTATTTTTAAATGGTTGCACCAACTCAACCGAGAAAAGGTTTGCACAAAGACCTAGTGATGTGACACTATTTAACTGGTTTGCAAAACCGAAACTCATTAGTGTCCGGGGGCTTGATTAAGCGGAGGGAAGGTGTTAAGCACCCCTCGATTTCCATGATAATACGGTTACCACCACTTTCCATTTCAAAACCTTATCTGCGTACGTGTGTGTGTGTGTGTGTTAGGTCTATGTGAAGTTGTTTGGAAGTAGTGCTATGCCTCGTTTGCACCTATATACAAAGGGTTTGTCTTTTGTATAAAAGTTTAATTTCAACAAGATATAGCAGTGATGTTTTGTAAAATAAGTTTTTCAAACCCTTGTGCTCAATAGTAATTAAGGCCTTTGATACTTCTATTTTATTATGTGTTCAGCTTGATTGCTTTTATTTTCGAGATGCGAAGCATCTTCGAGAAAATAAGATACATAGCAGTGCCGAACTCCTTGTGGGTATGAAAGCCATCTAAGGAATTTCAGACATCGTGAATAATTTACAAGTTGGCTGCAGCTGAAAATGTCCATCACGGGAACCAAATCTAGATTCAGAAACTGAATCTGTGATCACATGATTCCTAGGCTCACATGATAAGGCAATATGTACAAAAGCTAGAAAACGGTCTAGATTTGAGTAAATTTGAGCTTTCCAGCTTCAACGGTTCCAGTTTAGTCACCATGAACCGGTTCAAGTGAGAAATGGCCATATTTAGGTGAATATAGCCCGTAGGCTAATAAAACTATTATATATATATAAACTATCAACTGCCATGAAGTAGACTCTAGGCAGGACTTGAAATGTAAATATATATATGTGCATCTCCAGGTCCGATAGGAATTTAAATATATATATATATATATATATATATATATATATTATATATATATATATATATATACAATCCCGATCAGGAGCAATACTCTTAAGTAGAAAAATTTCTTAAAGAGCATTACTATTTAAGACCTCTATGTTTTTCCTTTCTGTCTCCTCATTTGGTTTCAGTCAGCAAAATAGAAGTAGCCCTTGAGTTCCTTCGATCTGAGACCTGGACATGCCTTTCTCCAACTCTCCAGACGAAGAAGCCCTTACCGAATCAAAGTAGCCCAGTGTTTCTTCGACAAACTTGAGCTTTAGAAACGAAAAGCCCTCTCATCGTGCCTTATTTTTCTTGCAAAATATTCTCTCTCCTCACTACATGGTGTTTCGACTGAGAGCAACTCCAAACCTTCACGAAAAATGGATTGCTGCCCAGAAAATCGAAGCCCCGTTCCGAATCTTCAACTTGGGCTTCAGAAAATTAAAGCCCTTGAAATCTCAGTTCGATCCCCTCAATCCCTAGAATCGGAAGCCCTCAGTTCGATCCCCCTCAATCCCTAGAATCAGAAGCCCTCACTTCGATCTCCTTATTCCACACTTCGATTCGGTAAAGGCTTGACCTCAGATGATTTCTTTTCCTTTTGCGATTTAAAATTTATTCAGTTGATTTGGCACTCAAATTGTTCCTCTGTTCTTCTGAGTGTTAATGTTATTTAGCTTTAATACCATTGTGCCACTGTGAGTTCCTTTGCCAGAAAGTGTATGAATTTTGACTCCATTTCTCATCATAGGGTTATTATTGAAGTATTTACTGAGATTTGGGAAACTCTGTTTTTCGAATGGGCTTAAAGTTGTTGACACAAGTTACTAGTTATTAGTCTGGTTCTAACTCTTATTAACTATGTCAATGACTATCCATTTTCACTCTCCTTTTCTATCTATTTGGTTCTTTCTTTAAGCTTTGTTATCAGATTATAGTTTCAAAACTTATGCTTGTTTCTTTATTCTTGCTATATGCCAATGGAGAGAGGTTACTTGAAAAGATGAATTAGATAAAGAAAGAAGTTAGGGAAATTCTATAGGAGATTGATTTAGGACATATTCTTTTGAAAAAGATTTGAGAGGGGGAACGGCTTTTGAGAACAAATTGACCATATTGTTATTATGGATCCTGGTTTCAAGAGGATCATTTGGACAACTTATACAAATGTGTTCTATTTTTGTATAATATAACAAAAACTTGTATTTTAGATAACATTTGTTATATCAGTAGTTTAGAAGTTTTTTCTGTTTCCAGGATTTCATCCATGTCATGCATCACTTGCTCTGTTGTTTCATATTATTTTTCATGGTGTTGACTACTGTGTGTTCTTTGCTTTACTTCTAAATTTTAATCTTCTTTCCCTCTATTGTTTTTACAAGTTTTGGATAGAACTGAAGAGCATAAAGAAAGAGATGCACAGGTGACAGGTCGTAGGTGTAGATAAGAATTCCACATTTTGTAATTTCAAAGATTCTTAAAAAGGATTGAAACCACGATAGTGCTTTTCTTCTTGTGGGGGTGGAAAATTGGAGGGACATTTTGGTTGGTTTTCTCAAGGGAAAAGAGGGTGTTGGGTGGAAAATAATGAAGGGGGGAAATGGGGTTTTAATCAAAGACATGAAAGATGCGACGGTAGAGCTGAGATGTTGCAGTTTCTACAAGAAGATTGGCACTCATCTCGCTTTTCTTTTCCTCAGAGTCTCGCAAAAGAGCAGAGCACGATAGTATTCCGATGATGTTGTTGCAGCGCAGAGCTTAGCAGCAAGATTCTTCTTCTTCTTCTTCTCATCCTCCTCCCACTTGCGGCGTTAGACTTATTTCATTTCCTTAAAAATTTCCTCATAAATGGAAACCAACCGCTTCCTTTTTTCTCGACTCGTCAACTCCATCAAATATACCTTTAATCATCTCTAAACGTTGTTGCTGTGTAATTACGCCCTCTTTAGCTACCTCCTCCTCCTCCTTTCATCTCCAAGCTCTAACTGGTCAGTTGCAATTTTTTGTTGCTCAGGATTGAGATCTCCACACCCAAATAACTCCTGCAATTGAAAAATCAATAAATACTACCTACTTTAGCATCATCATCATCACCATATAAGTATCATACATACATACAAAAGACCAATTAAAATGACAACTTGCTATTAATTTTTTCATACATGTTCCCATTCTTCAAGTTTCAAGAAGATCTGAGAGTAATTTAGGCAAAATTAGAGAACATACATGCAACAGGAGCCCAAGCTTGGTGTCTCAAGAAATCTGGCGAGTACGAGCTAAACATAAAGAATAAAAGTAATATTTCAATATAGAAAATATATTCCGTTATTATCATTTTCTTTTTTTCTCGCCTTCCAATCCCGTGGTATTTGTTTTGTTTTTTGAAAAATTCACAACCCAATTTATTTCTCGTCCTAAATTTCTAATGTGAGATGCAGGCTATTGCAGAACAACAATATCACGGGCCAAATCCCTCCAGGACTTGGCAATCTTCCTAAACTTCAAACAGATAAACATTAATACCAGCTAGTAAATCTAAAACACCTCAATTAACATAATTGCACGAAATTATACAAAATTCATACAAGAGAGACAGAGAGCTGAAAACAAGTACCTACAGTATTTCCAACCAATTGCATAGAACTTGGAGCATTTATGTTTGTAATTAAAAAAACTGGAATCCACCAAATTAAAAAGATGTTCAATTATACAAACTAATATTAGAAATTTTTTGAAAATATGACTTATCGCAAAAGGAAAAGAAGTCATCTGAATCGAAGCCCTTACCGAATCAAAGTGTGGAACCAGCAAAATCGAAGTGAGGGCTTGAGGGGTTCGATTATAGGGCTTTTCCTTTCTGCAGCTCAAGTTTATCAAAGGAACCGCTAGCTACTTCGATTCGATCTTGGCTTCGTCTAGAGAGTTGGAGAAAGTTTGTTTTGTGAAAGTTCGCAGGAAAGAAGAGAATTAGGGCTATTTTGCTCTCATCAGTCGTGAAACAGAAACAAATGAGGGGAGAGATTGGGAAAAACACGAAGCCTCTTAAGTCTTAAATAGTAATGCTCTTTAAGGAGTATTGCTATTTAATAGCAATGCACCGGATATGATATCCAATATCCACCGAACAAAGTTTGATACCAATATATATATATATATAAGCAATTAAAAGCCACGGATCCGGGCATACCCACACAACGCGACTCTCAACGTAAGTAGATATGTATGTATAGAAGTGAGAAAAAGATTAAAAATCTGAAATATCTTACAATGGGCCGCCAAGAAGACTTTAGATAGCTTTTGACTCTTGGAAACTCGGTTTCCACCGGTTAAATTTCAGTATGTTGTAAAACACGAGCTTACAAGTATTTAGAAAGAAGAATCACTCAGTTTAGAGCACTCTAGATGTGTTTATGAGTTGAAATGGACAGGGTTTGCTCGCTTTTTTTTCATTTAAAAATGTCCAACCCAAAGCCTCTATTTATAGACCATATGGTCGCGGGTCTACCTGTGACTGCCCGAGTTGCCCTGGGCTATGTGGGTCCCGCCGTCTCGAAGAACGTGCACTCGTGTAACGCGCTGTCTGCTCGAACCTTCATAACTTTCACTCCGGGCATCCGATTGAGGCGTGCTATACCTTTTCAGAATGTTGTTGTCGAGAGCTACACAATGACATGGGATAAGAGGTTGTACGAAGCCGGGAAGATGGGTCCATTACCAGATCTTCGAGTCTTTAAATTACATCTGGTGTGCTGTCATGTGTAGTAGTCACTCGGGATTTGAGCTATGGTTCTTGTGGGACACTTCTGTATGAAATTTTAGTTGTAATGATGTTGAGACGGCGTGAATGTAGTATAGAGGTGGCAAAATGATGATTTTGCCCCTCACCGGGGTTATCCCCAGCTTTGTACAGATGTAGCAGTCGTTGCTCAGGGTTATCTCTGAGATTGGGCTGTTGTGAATGCTGAACGTCCTCAGGGTTATCTCTGAGGTGCCTTGACCTCACGGGGTTATCTCCGAGATTGGAACTGAGTGTCCCGAGGTTGTCTCCGGGATTGAAACTGACTATTCCAGTGCTATCTCCAGAACTGGAACTGCTTCCCTCGGGGTTATCTCCAAGGTTTGGAACTGAGCATCCCGGGGTTGTCTTCAAGATTGGAATTGAGTATCTCGGGGTTATCTCCGAGATTGAATACTAATTTTACTTCCAGTGTTGTCTCTAGAAGACGATTTTGCCCTCCTGTAGGGTTAGTAACAAGAATGTAACATTTCGAGTGTCTATACTGATTATATTAACCACATACACAAACCTTAACCTTCAACACATTATAAAACCTCACAAAATAATGGTTTAAGTACACATTCGACTTATCAATTAATTGCGTAAAACCATCATTGACATGTTACTAATCTGTTTTAACATATCATTATATGATCAGTACATTTTCATGTACATTAGATTAGGTTCACATTACATTTTCTGGACTTGAACATTTAAATATAATTTTATGGGTAAATCTGCCAAGTGGCGCAGCAGCGCCGCCTCATAGCTTATTAATTATCAGGTGTTGCGGCGCGTCCAAAAGGCCTGGTGATCGGCGCTGCAGTGCTGCAGCGCGCCGAATAGCCTGCTAAGAGTCGTTGCAACGCTACGTAGCAGCTTCAGTTCCTGCAATTTGCGAAAAACACAGAACATGGCCAATAAACTCCAATTTCTTTGTTCATACATCAATTTAATTCTACCCATAAGTTCTAAACTTTACAAAAACATATTACAATAATCATAAAATGATTTTAACAACATAAATCGCATAAAAACCCAATTTCAAAGGATTTAAAACCATGTTCATGCTCAAAACTCATATTTCAACATGTTTAACGAGTCATCCCACCACGGATTCGTTTCTTAGCCAAATTAGTCCATTAAACTTGCAGTCTTTTCGTTTCTTAATGTATAAACATAATCAACCATCAATTTACAGATTAACATACAAATTAAGCATCAATTTTTAAACATATAAGCCACATTTGTATATTTGTCCACTGTAAACTCAAAACTTCCTTTTTAAACATATTTTTATGGATTTGATTACTCTAAATCACATATAACTCATACAAGAACAGATTATGCATACTCGTAAACATTTATAATCAACTTCTTAACAAATTAACCATAAAAATTCATTGACAGAGAACTAAAATGACTTTTCAGTTAATTCATGAAGAACACAATTCAAAGCTTGAGATTAAGAGTTTACCCTTGATTTGTTGTTTAAATTACACAAAGATAATGTAAAATTGCTTGTTTGTACTCCTTGATTCTTCAATTTGGCTTCACAACTTCACAGACTCTCAAATTTCTTTCTAGTTTTTCTCTGACTTAGCAATTGAACTGACATACTTAATATACGTATATAATATAACGGGCATATACATGGGTATCAGTTGAGCACATCATGGCCTTAACTGATCCCATGTTCTCAAGGCCATGTTTGGATAGCCTTTAAAAGGCTCCTTTTTAGTTTTTTTAATTAAATCACTTATTATATAGTTTATTTGTCACACTTTAATTAATCAAATTTTAATATTTAAATTTAATCAAATTAAGGTCAATATAACCCATTAAATTAAATTACCACATAATCATAATTCTTATTTATTAATTATAATTTCACTTAAAAATTTATTAATTCTCTAATTTAATTAGAACAACTCATTTAATTTAATTATCCCAATTAAATTAAGACTTCAAACTATAAAATTATCCAACATTAATTTAATAATATATTGAATTAAATTAAATTAATCTACAACAATTCTATCAAATATTTATTTTACTCAATAAATAAATAAATAAA
Source organism: Panax notoginseng (assembly GCA_016801055.1). Lineage (NCBI taxonomy): Eukaryota > Viridiplantae > Streptophyta > Magnoliopsida > Apiales > Araliaceae > Panax > Panax notoginseng. Next base: position 41,975,131 of record CM029016.1, on the reverse strand, counting down.
ATATTTATTCAATTCAATATATATTTAAAATCAAATACAAAAGTCTCATTCGTTACAGTTTTTAAAGAAATGCAAGTTGTACAAGGATTAGGACTAAGAGTCAATGTGATTACATTATATATGAAACTGATGCATGTGTATATGAACTTTTGAACTGTTGTAGGATATACGCAAAGCGGTTAAGCTGTAGTTAGTAATCTACGAGGTCTTTCAGTTCCTATTTGTTATGTGAACTTGATGATAAACTGTTTTAAATCTGAATTATAAAGAGCATGATGTGTTACATATGTTGTAAGTATGAAATGTTAAAGTCAATTTATGACTACAATGATTGAGTAAAGAATGTCGATTGAGTAAGGAACTCAATATTTATACTTGTTATGTGAACTGCCGCATGTATGATATGTCAGTTTAATGATTATGAGATGTATGTTGAGCATCTTATTATATGCTCGTGGTGTATGAAAATTGTTAGATTTGCTGGGCTGTCGAGCTCAATCTTGCAAATAACAACTTTTGCAGGTTAATGATTTAAGGTAATGCTACGTGTTACTTGAATGATAAGGATCAGGAGTAATGCAAGGATATTAATTGCTTTAGATGAAGTTATTATTTCTAACGATGTTTAAGGTTTTGATAATGTATGATGTTTAATAGATGTTAAGTTGTAAAGTTTAATTTTATCCGATGTATAAAGGGTATTGAACCTGGATGTAAGTTTTATTTATTAACTCTGATGAAGTGAATCATAAAATACAAATTTGATTCAAGGATATGTAAAAGATAACGGAATTACATACAGAAGATAGAAAAGTTTGAAAATATTCTGCATTTTATTAATTTAAGCATCAAATGATGATGTAAAATTCGTAGTTAGACGTATTGTTAACGACCAAAGCCGAGAATTGAATTGTATGAATTTTGGGGTCGTTACAGCTGATATCAAAGCTGTAGGTTATAAACCTTAGGTAGGAGTGCCTTAGGCCATAACCTCAAAGAAGGAAGGTGAAGATGATAAAGAATAAACTCATATAGAGTTTGAACAATAAAAGATAAATTTAGAAAATGTATAGGGAAGAGATTAAAATATATACGAGGAGATTCAAAGAAGAATCTTGAAGACATGTACAAGACAAGGATTTGGAGATACCTAACTCCAATAATGAAGATGTTAAATGTTAATAAATAGACGATGTCTATAAGATGAAGACTATAAAAATAGTAAGAATAAACTCAATAGGGTTATGTTGATAATACATGAATTCGGAGAATGCTTTTGAACCAAGTTAAGATAAAATGATCAGGTTCAAAGAAGAACCTGAAAAGTCAAAGAATCGGAGAACACCTGAGTTGAAGAATCATAAGATGACATAATTAAAGAGGAAAGAATCAGGATTATAAAACCAAATTATCAAAGATAAGGAAAAAATCATAAGGGAGATGATTGTAAAATATGATTACGACGTGATCTGTTTAAGTCGTAAATGACAGATGATCTGTAATAATTGAATGGTTATAGCTTGATGCTATAATGAGAAGGTACTATAAAATAGTGCGAGGCAAACTCACGAGGAGTTATAAATGATGAGATACAAAAAAAAATTGCATCGAGCAAAGAACAAGTTAAGAGGAAGACAGAGTTAAGTTAGATGGGATTTCAATCGAGGATTCAAGTAATGACTGAGTTTTACAAACCTTTGTATGGGCAGAGGTTTTGTGTTTGTACTCAGTTTATCACATTGATAATCATTGGAATGTTGGTTTTGCGCTATCAATGTATATATGGCAAAAATGTGATTGTTTTCTCATGCGTATATTTGATAGTTAGAGCCTATTAAGATTAGTTAGATACTATTAAGATTAGGTGTGAGTTCTTAAAACTCATACTTATAGTAAATTCGTGACTCATAATCGTATGTATGTTTTTGAACCCCTAAGCATATGGGCAGTCCCTGATTAGTTCTTGGACTACGTATTGCTAGGACAAGTTCTTAAACGCATATCATTGTGGCAAGTTCTTGAACTTCTAAAGTGTGGTAAGTTTGATGAACTATACTGGGTATATAAAAGTTATGAAGCAAGAACTAAGAATTTTTGGTATAGTGAGTATTGATGGTGCTAAAGATTGGTAGAATGATTAAGTAATGAAGCGGTGGAGTAAAGATTTAGATTGATGGAGGAAAATTGGATATTCTAAATCTTCTAGCTATGCTAGTTTTTTTAAATTTATTGACTTTGTGCTGATATTTGCACTTCTAAGTCTTTTAAAAAATATTTGATCAAATGATTGAACCAGTAGATTTTTAAAACAGTGTTATTATTCACATGTATATGCTAATTGTTTCAGCTAGACAAAAATAATTTGAAATTTTCAAAATGTATTTTATATAATTATATGCATCATTTGATATAATGTAGAAATAATAATCAAGAAAGTCATCAATGTAGTTGAACCTAGTGTTGGATGTGATCATAGGATCGTCAACCCACTATGGTATGATGTAGCATGACAAAGTCATATAATGACGGAATCCTCAATGTGCCATTAAGACGGTATGGTATCATGATATCATAAAAAAATTGACTTTTTTAAAACTAAGAAAGGTATGCCAATTGAATTGGTTAAGAATATATATATATATATATATATATATATATATATATATATATCGATTGATGTCCAAGTTGTTGCTAGAAGTCTATGCTATTTGATTCAGCTAGACAAATATTGAAAGATGTTTATGAATTTCGAGCGTTCTTTGTTAAACTATGCCAAACCAAATTATTTTGGTGCGGATTCAGATGTTAAAAGGCTAAGGTGAACAACCATATAAAAGGAGACATGTTATCGGAGATAATGGTTCCGAAAGTAACACATATAGTCGTTACGATGTTCCGATGTAATACGTTGTGTACAACGTAGTGGTACGATAGGCTGATCACCTAGAGTACTTGCAGAGAGTGTTTTCAGTCTTTGTGATTGTTAAACATTCTATTAGAAAGGTTTACGATGGTGAAGCACTATTAAACCTAGAGAAGAGTTCAAGGTCTTGAGACTCCTCAGTATGTTTTAGAATCTTTTAAATTCCTGAGTTATTCATATCACTTCCCAATTATTAAACAATTGTGGAAGATTTCTATTATTCTAAAGGGTGAATGTGGTAAGGAGAATATTCCTTAGAAAGAAGTAAGTTGTAGAGCGCGACATGTGATGACGAGTAAATTGAGTAAATTATGATAATTCCAAGAAAAAAATGAAATTCTGAAAAGAGAACGAATGAAGTTATCTAAAGAAAATGGGAGGATTTGGTCATAGAACCCAATGAATGAATAAAGACTAATGTAAAATCTATTTTAACAAATTGAATGAATGGAGATTAGTAAGTTAAATTTTGAGAACAAAATTCTTAGAAAAAGAGGTGAATGTAATATCCCGAGTGTTGATGTAATTAAGTATATGGCAATGATCCTTAGAAAAAGAAATGAATAGGCTAAAAAATATGTAATATTCGAAATAGTATCGAGTCCAAATAAAGGCTATGAGAATAAAACTTATAGGCGGTTGTTGAGGAAATCAAATGGAATAAGAAATATAAAACCTATATTAAAGTGATGTGTTGAAGCTATTGAACAATAATTTCAAAAGAGAATGGATGAAAACCGAGTAAGGAAGGTTGTGATGATTCTGAGGACAGAATCCTTATAAGGGTGGAATGATGTGACAACCCGAATTTTCAGAAATTATTAAAATAAGAATTTAATAAATAAAATTATTATTATGAGATGTGTTATATATTTTGAAATATGTGATTTGGTGTTAGGAAATTAAATGGATATGAGATTCAACAGTTAAGTAAACTATTAAAGAAAATGAAGAAAGTTAGTTAAAAAAAAGAAAGAAATTAAGTGAATAATAATGATTATTATTCCTCAATTGGCAATTATATGAATTAAGCTTCGTCAATAATGTGGGTAATTCACTTAATTGAAATATTGAATTAATGTGAATATATTTGTTTTAATAATATGAGAATTAATATGTTGCATATAATGAAATGGCTTAATTCGTAGAGGCTTGTTGCATTCTGCTATAAAGTGACCAGGCTTTTTGCAGTTGAAGCACAAGTCCTTTTCTTGTTCTCTATTGTAGCTTCCTTTACTGAAATTTCTTCTTGGTCACCAGGTGTTGCCTTTTCTCATGAATTTTCTCAATCTTCTAGCAAGTAAAGCAACATCATCATCATTACCATCAAGCCTTCTTGATCATCCTCTTCGGTTTCGACAGGAATTTTGGATATTCCTTCAAATGCTTTGAGAGCAATGCCTTTGTCTTTTCTTTTATTTTCAGACAGAGTATTTGCTCTTTGATTCGGCTTCAACTCATAGGGAAGTAGATTACCATAGAGTTTTTACACAATCATTTTGTGACGCCCCCAAAATAGGTATACATCACCCATCTTGAGTCGCCAAATATATGGTACAGAATTCAAATACAAACTTAATTATACAACTGTCATGTAAAATACGACAAAATATAGTTGAGAGTTTTAACAGGAATATTGTCTTCTAGACAATATCCAAACTCAAATTCAATCCTCATTATATTTATTATCACACTAAATAGTGAGGACTGCTAAAATAACCATCTCGAGCCGTCACTCCATTCCCCGACTAGTCCCGACTACGTTCTCATTTCCTGAAGAGAACAATAAAAGCAAAAGGGTGAGCTCAACTAGCCCAGTAAGAAATATTATAACTAAGATAATACAGAATAAATTATCGTAAGCCTTCAACAATGTTAAACTAATAAAATATAATGAACATCAAATTTAACTGCAGCGGAACAAGCAATCCATTAGAAGAGTCAAGTAGAGCATGATATCTACTATCTTCTATGATTTAAAAAGTTTATCATCACTTTTATCGCTGAGACTCAGCTTAATAAATAATCCACATCATCGAATCATCCCTGCACTACAGGCCAAGGATATTCATTAGTATCACGTCCACGAATTATCCATGCACTACGGGCCAAGGATATTCGTGTAATCATCAATGGTCATGATCATGCCAACAACTGTCCATCAATGCATTACGGGCCAATGAGGACTTTTACCACATCATTTGTAACATTACAAGTCATGATTATACCAAATGATCCTTGGTCATAATCATACCGATCAACAGTCCATCTATGCACTACGAGCCAAAGATGACTTTCATAACAATATAAGCATAAGGATGATGACAATGATATAAGAATTCAATTAAATGAAAGCAAATGATAAATTTTTAAAGATTTATAATTTAATTTATCCAGAATTCAAAAACGTCCAAATTGTCAACATGATACTACTTTGTGGAGTAAAATTCAAGAATAATATTGTATCAAAAATGATTTAGACTGAAAAAAAATAATTTTTGTCATGAATAGTACTCCGGGTGAATAGTAATCGAGTGAATAGTATCCCATGAATAGTACTTCATGAATAGTACCCCGTGAATAGTACTCCAGCATGAAAAGGTTAAAAATTATCAAGAATGCTCAGAATAATATTTTTATGAAAAGATACTGGATGAAACGCAAATTTCAAGGAGATTCTACTAACTTCATGGAGTATAGAAGCCAAAACTTAACAAATTGAGTATAGAATTCTGAATCTGAAACGAAATAATATTACTTACATACTACAGAGTATTGAATAAAATATTATTTCTTACGAATATTGAACAAAATAACATCCCTTACCTTAAAAAGAGAGTACTTCTGACTAGTAAGGCGGGGATATTCTTGAAGAAAGCTTTCACTGTTTTCTACGCTCAAAACTTCTTAAAACTCTAAAAAAATACGCTCAATATTATAGAAGAAGAATTCTCTGATTTTGGTATGATTTTCAATTCTAACTAAGTATCCTATTTTTAGGAGAATGGAAGGATACTGTTTGAAAATTAAAATCACGTGTGCACAATGACAATTCGACGAATTCACAGGCGTAGCAACTGATTTCGTAAGTTTTTACTATGCAAATACTATGCAGACACTATGCATAATAAAATATAATATATTCTATTTTTCATAAAAAAACAAAACTTATTATAATATATATATATATATATATATATATATAATAATAATAATAATAATAATAATAATAATAAAACTTATCATATATAGATAACATACCCGTGACCCTTCCAAGATTTCTCCCCCCAAGACTTTGCTTCCCACATGTGGGCCCCACATATGGCCCCCACCTTTATTTTATATATATATATATATATACTGAATAACTTTTTACCGATTATTTTGAAAAATAGGTAAATGGGGGTCCAAATAATACGCCAAAATTTACAACAAATACTTCATAAAAATCCCTCAATATTTTTAACAATATTAATTCATTATTATTATAACTCACAATATTAACAACCAGATCGTTCCTAGAAAAGAGGGAGCTTTCCGATAATGATTTCTCCCTATTGGCGCTCAATTAGGTGACCAAACCCCTTTTCTCAACAGAACTTTCTAGACATTGTTAATTATGCAGATAATAATATGAATAACTCGTCATCTCAATTATTGATTTAATAATATAAAATATTGACAATAATTGAATCAAATAACGTGAGATACTATGCAGTAATTACTGTAGCAATAATTGAGTATAACTGAGTGACTTCTCACGTAGGCATCAATAATCAATACCGTGTGCTACTATGCAACCACGAGTATTACTGTACTTTTCATCACCGGGTATTTCAACAGTTAACGGTAAAACTTCTGCCATTACATTTATAAAAAGATATTTCTGTCGTTTTCTAATTCCGACAATAATTTTGTTGTGGGGTTGACCAATGATTGTGCCGTCGTACGAATATTTCCTATTAAAACGAATATTCCCCGACCAATCGAATATTTTATAACAACTTGCATACTTTACAAAATTTATAAATATTACCCACAACTATAACATTATATCAAATTCACACCATAATATTCAAAAATATTTTTCGAGAAAAATTAATCTTTATTTATGATAATTGGGGTCGTACACATTTCGTGCAGATTCTTTGATTCTCGGACTGCTATGATTTTGGCATCCCATTTGCTAGGTAGGGATCGCATGAACTTAATCATATTCAGATCCTTGTAAGGGTATATCTTTCCTTATTCAAAAGAACATAATCTGTTGTGCTTATTTCAATATCATTTGGTAAAAAGAAAATTTAAAGATCTATTCAACCCCCCTTCTAGATATACAAGTGCCTTTGGGAAATAACACATTCCCATTGGGATATTTTCATAACCCATGGAGGTATAACATACTACTTCCAAACTAAATTTTTAGTCAAAAAACATAACCACAAATGGTCCTTAAATCAGTCCATTAACAGTCCATTATTAGTCCATTGTTCATCCTTTATGATTAGGTTCATTTTCTTTCACTTTCTTGCATTAGTTCATGGTTTAATTATACTATCATCAGCATACCTTCCTTATAACTTCAAGATCCTCCATGATCTTCCATCACAACAACAACTAACCAACAATCAAAGATTCAAAATAAAAAAGATAAAGAGGTTAGAGTTTTAGATTTACCTTTTGTTATTCTTCTTTTCTTGTTCCTTGCTTGCTAATGGATGATCAAAGCTTGATCTTCCTCTTTCCATCCGTAGATCTCTCTTTCTTCTCTCTTACTTAGATGATTTTAATGAAATGAATAAAGGAGAAAATGCAAGTATACTTGCATTAGTTTATTTAAGAGACTTAACCATACATTAGTTAACTCTCACCAACTTCTAACTTATCCAAAATTCAATCAACCTCGTGTCATTTAATTTGCAAGAGACACATGCCCCTTCCTAGCTCATGACTCACCTTTTAGCCTTTTTCATTCTCCTTTATTCCATGTGTTAATTATGTTTGCAAGACATTTGGTTATCAACTTATTTAATCAAGTGACACGTGGAATTGCAAAGTTTTGGCTCCAAGTTTAGCTACTCTTTGGCTCCAAGCTAAAGTCATGCATTTTATACTTTGACTCCAAGCTTTACAAGAATTGGCTAAAGTCTTAAAGCCATGGCTTCAAGACTTAAGTCACCCTAACCTAGCCAAGCCCCTTTCATTTCCTAGCTAAGCCATTTTAATTCCTAACCAAGCTATTTAAACCCTAGGCTTAGTTAATTCAACTAAATTTAATTAGTCCTACTAAATTTAATTAGTTATTTTATTTTCTAGTTTCTTTCTAGTTAACTTACATAATTATTTAGTTAGCAAAAAGTTCATTTTGTCATTTCATACAATTGACTAGGGTTTAATTCTCGAACTAAGTATGTTACCCGATTTCTTTTTAGTTAAATTTTCCTAACTCGTTCAACATACAAAATTGCAAAAATTTCTTTCGTTGATTTAATTGGAGATTAAGTCTCCCTTCCTCGAATAAATGTTAATTCGTAATTGGAAAAGTCGAAAAAACAAATTTGCGTTTTTAGCGTGAATAGTGTTTTTACGATTTTTTCTAAAAAAAAAAATTTATTTGAGATTTCATCTCTCCTTAAATAAACACTACGACATAATTCGAAATTTTGAAAAAGAACGTTTATTAGCGTTTTATGTGTTTTATAAATAGTGTTTTAGTGTTTTTCTCGAAAAAAAATTATTTTTCTCCCCAAAACTCCCAACACTCATGTGACGCCCCCAAAATAGGTATACATCACCCATTCTGAGTCGCCAAATACATGGTATAGAAAACAACTATAACTTCATTGTTACAATTGTCCTGCAAAATACGACAACACATATACTGTGAGGACAAATATTATCTTCTAGACAATATCCACACTCAAATAAGTCCTCATTATAATTATTGATACACTATTTTATAAAATAGTGAGGACTGCTAAAACAACTGTCTGGACACATCATTCCACACCCCGACTAATTCCCGCTATATTCTCGCCTCCTGAAAAAAAAATGGAACAAAAAAGAAAATAGTGCGCTCAACTAGCCCAGTAAAAAATATTATGACTAAGATAATGTAGAACAAATTATCGTTAGTCCTCAACAGGCAAAAATCTGATAGAATATAATAGACAACAAGTTTTAGATCAATATTCGCATCGAAAATAACAATTCATTAGAAGAGTTAAGTAGAGAATGAAGTCTACCATCTTCTATGATTTTAAAGTCCATCATCAATATTTTATCCATGTGACATCAATCAATATACATCTTGAATTAAATATTCATAGTTGCTCTACGGCCAAAATATTCAACTGTGTCCCCAGTTGGTCATGTTCATCTCAACACATGTTCATCTTTGCACTACAGGCCAAAGATATTCATCATGTAATCGTTCATCTTTGCACTACAGGCCAAAGATACTCAGTTATATCACCATTTAGGACTAAGAATGATAAAAATATTTTAAAGAAAACGAATCCAGTGAGATAATAAGACAAGAATTAAGGATTCGTATTTTAGCTCATCAACGTTCAAAAATACTCCATAATAAACCATTGTGGAGTAAAATTCAAGAATGAAGATCAAAACATAGATACAATCAAAGCTAGTAACCATAATAAACAACTTGGACAAAGAAAAGAAAATTTTAATTTTTCTGTAAATAGTGTCGTATACGTGAATAGTGTCGTATACGTGAATAGTGTCGTATACGTGAATAGTAACTCTGACACAAAAAGGCAAGAATTTTACAAGAAAAATCTTACCAATATTCCGGTATAATGATATTGAAAGAAATGATACCATTTATAAAAAAAATAACATTCCTTACCTTAAAAGGACAGTACTTCTGACTGGAATATCGGATATAATACTGAAGGAAACTTGTACCGTATAGCAACACTCAAAGTATCAAAATACTCACAAAAATACGCTCGATAATATAGAGAGAGAAAACTTCAGTTTCTGGTATGATTTTCAATTCTAACCTAAGCACCCTATTTATAGAAAAATGTTTAAAACATAAAAGTAGAAAATTTAACAAAATAATATTATTTATTAAAAAAATTCCTACGCACACTTTGAAAATCTGATTTCAGAATTTTGCACCATCAAGTGGGGCCCACCAACACATAAAACATGTTTTTATCATTTAATGCAACAAAATTAATTCAGACCCAATATTTTGAAACTTCAATAATTCATAATAAATAGCCCTTTTATCAGAAAAATTCGAATCTTATGTCCATTCTATAGGAAATTTAATTCTCTACAACTTTGTAGAAGAAAATTTTTCTAAATTCCAAACGAAAAATGACCAAAATTCATATACGAATGATCTTGCATGCTATAATCAAATTTTAGTCAAAAACGGGGCCCACTAACATGTTTAAAATGTTTTTAGCATTTATTATAATAAAAATACTCTTCCTCCTCATTTATTCATATATCGCACATTCATTGTAAAAATATCACTGTTATTATATTATTATATTATCACATTATACATTTATAATGTAATATAACAATATAGACACAATATCAATTTTCAATAATTGTTACTTTTCTAAAAATTTCTCCATTCTGGCAAAATACTGATAAAACACTTCATCATTAATTCCTTTATTTATATTCACAAAAAATAAATATTTTTTTATCATTTTTATCAATAATTAATTATTCACAAATAATATTACAGAATCACAATAATGACAACCAAGTCGTTCCCAGGAAAGAGGGGGCCTTCCGGTAAAGATTTCTCCTTACTGGCGTGCAATTAAATAACCTCTTCTAGACAGAACTTCCTTAGACATTGCCAATAATGTTATCTAATAATATTATTCAAATAATATAAATTATTAATCTGATAATTTAAAATATTGTGCAATGACAATTATTAAATCAACAATATAAAATATCAACGCAGCAATTATTGAATCAATAAAATAAAATATTAAACAGTAATTACTGTAACAATTATTGAGTAGTGACTTCTTACGTAAGAATCAATAATTGGTACAATACCGTGTGCTACTGTGCAACACCGCGTATTACTGTATTTTAACCACCGGGTATTCCAACAGTGTTAACTGTAACAACTACGCCGTTATTTTTAGAAAACTCATTATTGTCGTTTTCTTCATTCGATAATTTTTTCGTTATGGGGCCCACAAATGGTTGCGTCATCGTATGAATATTCCTCGACAGTAAGAATATTCCACGACCAAATAAATATTCCCCGACAACAATGAACATTTTATAACCACTTGCTTATTTTACAAAATTTGCACATTTCACCTATAACCAAAACATTATATCAAATTAACACCTTATTATTCAAAATAATAATTAGAAGAAATTTGATTTTATTTATAAAAAATTGGGGTCTTACAACTCATACATAATTATGTAACACATAAACTAGGTCATTAATCGACCTAAATCACATAACACATAATAATATCAATAAATTTTAATGTTATTAGATATTTACATCGAAAAGCTAATTACAAGACTATCCGAATTCTCGGGTCATCACATTCTTCTCCTCTTATAAGGATTCTGTCACCGGAATCATAATTACTGAAACATCCTTACTCGTTCTCCGCCCACCTTCTTTTGAAATTCTATCGCTGAATAATTTCAATAAACTATTTCAACTTAGGTGTTTTATTACCTATTTAATCCATTTTTCCTCAACGAATTCTTGTATGTTTTATTTCATAACCTTTATTAAACTCAATTATATTCTGAGTATTATCCCATAAATTTTCTTTTCTAAGGATCATCATATACCACAATCATCGTAGTAGTTTAACAACATGATTTACTAAACTCATTCTACTCATCAAAACTAGGTCTTCAAAACAACCTTTCTATGACTACTCAACTATTTCCTCCTCTAAGGATTTCTTTTTCAATCATCGCATTCTATCATCACTTTCCTCTAAGGAATTAATAACTTCTGAACATCCAATTTCCAGAATAATGGAATATCTTTTAGGAATCTTCACAATTCTTTAATAATTGTGAAGTAGCTTGAACAAACAGGAAATAAAAGAAATTCCCTTAATTTCTTATTTTTGAAACGACATACTGAAAATATCCTCTGCAAGTACTCTAGGTGATCAGCTTATCGTATGACATTCTACTAAAGCGACTATATGCATTTGTTTGACCACCTCAGGGGTCTGTCGGGATTTTTTTTGACGTAAAATACCCCAATATTAGGATTTTTCTTCTCAGACTTGGTACAAAATTCAGCACCAAAATAATTTGGTTCGGCATAAATCTCAAAAAACGCTTGAATTTCATAAATAGATTATAACATTCGTCTAGCCGAATCAAATAACTTAGAATTTCATTAACAATTCGGATATCAATCGAAATATTTTAGCCAGTTCAACGGGCAAACTTTTCTTTAAATAGTTAAAAATACTGAAAATCATTTTATGACTTTGTCATACTATAACATACCATAGTGGGTTGACGATTCTATGGTCACATCCAACACTAGGTTAAACTACATTGATGACTTCATCATATGTCATATCTACATCATGTTCAATAATGTATTAATGACAATGAAAATATTTTTTGATATTTTTAAATCATTTTTATCTTAGCCGAAACAATTAGCATAGACATATAAATAATTAAGTTTTAAAACTTATTGGTTCAATAATTTAATCCAATACTTTTCCAAAATGTAAATATCAACTTAAAGTCATTAAATTTCGAAATCTAGTATAACTAAAAGATTTGGAATATCCATTTTTTTCTTCATCAACTTCAATTTCTTCATTGCTCCACTATTTAATAATTGTTTCTATTTCTAGCATCACCAATGTTCATCATATTGAGAATTTTCAATTCTCAATCCATAACCTTTCTATACCCTAGTATAGTTTCTCAAACATTCCACACGTTATGAATTTAGGAACTTGCCACAATAATATGAGTTTAGAAACTTTTTCTAGCAGTACGTAGTCCAAGAATAAATCGGGGACTGTCCATACGCTTAGGGGCTCAAAAGCATAACATATGATCACGAGTCACAAACTTACCATAAGCATGAGTTTTAAGAACTCTCACCTAATCCTATATTCTCTGACTATCAAATATATACATGAAAAAAGAATCACCTTCTCACCATATGTATATCGATAGCTTGACACTAACATTTCAACGATAATCAGTGTGATAAACTAAGTGGTCTTTAAATCGAGCACAAAACCCCTACCCATATAAAGGTTTGTACAACTCAGCTATCACATGAGTCCTCAATTGAAATCCCACACAATCCTAGTTTTCTCTTTGCTCAATACGAATTTTCTTTAATCCGTATCTAATCATCTACAACTCTTCTTGAGTTTACCTCGTACTATTTCATAGTACACTCTCTTTATAGTGTTCGGCTATAACTTTTCAATCGTTTAACAGAACATCTGTCATTTCATTATTCAATCTGATCACGTCGTAATCTTATTTTAAATTCGTTTTACATTATGACTTTTCTTACCTTACGATCGCTTCATCCTACGATCTTCTTACTTTTCTTTAATCATATTTTATTATGATTTTATTTACGTTTTTCATCTTATAGATATCGTCTATTTATCATCACTTTTCATCTTTATTACTGAAGTCAGGTAATTCCTAATTCTGAATCTTATCATATATATCTTAATCCCTTCTTTATTAATTTTCTAAATTTATTTCTTATTGTTCAAACTCTATCTGAGTTTATTTTTTCTCATGATCACCACCTTCATTCTCTAAGCTTATAGCCTAAGGTACTTTCGCCTAAGGTTTATAACCTATCAACACTGATACCAACTGTAAAGCCCCCAAACCCCGGTACTACCCATTCAACATAATCTTAAGACATGAATATAATTACAATATTATTATAACATATCACTTCTAATCCTAGGTACGAATACCTTAACTAATACATCATCTAATATTATTTTACAATATTACAACAGTTCTACTTACTACAATTAATACACATCTGCTTCTATCATAAAGTCTTCGTCTTCTTTTACTTTACCGCATCCTTCGCTGTTAGCTTAACTAAAAAACATTTATATATAGCAAGGGCGAGCAACTACGTTCCCATCAAGTCTAACAGTTTTATACATAATATGCATTTTAGTCATGCATCATGTTTCTCATGCTATGCATTTTATACATGCATCATAAACCTTATGCAATGCATCTACATATATTTCATACATCTCATAGTATGCATTTTATATGCGTCAAATATCTCATATTGTAATTTTATAGAATTTCAAGCTCCACATAGCACACTATAATTACATAGTTACACAACGTGTACACTTTAATCATGCTCACATGTAATCCACATAATAATGAAATATTAACACATAATTGAGCAATCAAATTATGTATATCGACTTATTCAAATAATTCAACTAGCTACCGAAAGAACTTGCCTTTATTTTTGCTTATCCCAAAACGTTCATCGAACGTCCATTGCGTAACCTCTTTCATCGCTTAACATTCCTCAGACATCATTCTTCATTGCATATCCTATATATATTATCAAATTATAATATGAATATAGGGATGACCATTTTACCCTTGCTTAGTCTTGTTCATCCATTTTTATTGCAAATAAGTTGAAAAATTACATTATGTAATTTTTCAATCGATCTTTAATTGTCTTTCTTAACTTTCTGGACCCGAACATATTTATCAAAGGCACTTAGATACCTTATTATTTTTATCTCTTCTGGCCATTCTTAGTTAATATTATTTTACGCGTAAAATATTTTCTCCTTAATCTTTCAGCTTTATTTAATATTTTTATAAAGATCATTTATACTCAAAATTGCAGTATTTTTAATAAATTGAGTTTTTATCCAAACGTCCTGAAATATACGCAGAACCTTCTTCATATTAGTACACATTTCCAGTAAAAATTTAAGAATTTTTTGGGTTGTGTAGCTTCATATTTATCAGTTTCAAGTTTTCACTCCTACAATTTCATTTAGTCATAACTCTCGCCTCAGAAGTCGAATTGAGCCCATTTTTGGACCGGAACTTTCTGATACTGTGTACTTTCAGCACACAAAAGGGACTAATTTTTGGTACATGCTAACTGGCCGGAAATTGTCACACAAAATTTTGGACAGTAGGGTTATTTTATTTTTTTTCCAGCTTTACCCTCTCCCATTAGAACAGTCATAACTAATTCGTTTCAAAACATTTTTGAGCGATTCTTGTGCCCACACGTAGCTAACTTCTGGGGTTACAACTCATATGCTTTAACAATTTTCAAATGCTGAACACATAATTTCAGAAAATTCATACAAAAGGAAGGTCCGAATATGATTTTTCATATTTGACAGTTTCGACGTACCTAATTTGGCACGTCATAACTCGATCGTACGAACTCAGAACGAGTCTATTCCGAAGGCTATGTCTAGATGGGATTGCACACTACAAAATTCTAGAAAATATTAATTTTCTAGTAAGTCTAACTAGCCGAAACAGTGAGCCCAAAAGTCCCCTCCTGAACTGATTACTAGCTTGGATAGTTTTGATGTGCTAACTTTGGAATGCCATAAATCCCTCCTCCGAAGTCGGAATAAGTTTGTTCTCGCATCAGTTTCTTCCTTGTAACATCCACTACAAATTCCCCAGGGTTGAAATTTTTTTCATTCTCATTTTCAGGACAAAACAGTGGCACAAAAGTCCCTACCCTAAACATTTTTCTACTTTGGCAATTTTTACTAGCCTCCTTCCGAAGGGCATAACTACCACCTACGGACTCGGAATGAGTCCGTTTTGGAGGCTATGAATTCCTTATTCAGTGTACTATACACTCTCAAAAACCAAAAAATTTCTGAAACATCTAACCATCTCCGAAATTGGACTAACAATCAGCCCTCCAACTAGGTTATTTTTTAGTTTTTAACCTCTTTTACTAAAACATTTACAATAAATTAATTTTAGCTTCTTTTTTATTCATTCCCATCGGGATATTTTCATAACCCATGGAGGTATAACATAATACTTCCAAACTAAATTTTCAGTAACAAAACATAACCACAAAAGGTCTTCAAATCAATCCATTAACAGTCCATTATTAGTTCATTGTTCATCCTTTATGATTAGGTTCATTTTCTTGCATTACTACATGATTTAATCATACTATCATCATCATACCTTCCTTATAACATCAAGATCCTCCATGATCTTCCATCACAACAATAACTAACCAACAATCAAAGCTTCAAAATAAAAGAGATGAAGAGGTTAGAGTTTTAGATTTACCTTTTGTTGTTTTTCTTTTCTTGTTCCTTGCTTGCTAATGGATGATCAAAGCTTGATCTTCCTCCTTCCATCCGTAGGTCTCTCTTTCTCTCTCTCTTCTCTCTTACTCAGATGATTTTAATGAAATGAATAAAGGAGAAAAAGCAAGTATACTTGCATCAGTTTATTTAAGTGACTTAACCATACATTAGTTAACTCTCACCAACTTCTAACTCATCCAAAATTCAATTAACCTTGTGTCATTTAATTTGCAAGAGACACATGCCCTTTCCAAGCTCCTGACTCACCTCTTAGCCTTTTTCATTCTCTTTTATCCCATGTGCTAATTATGTTAGCAAAACATTTAGTTATCAACTTATTT